>JAOYSI010006394.1:0-12870 GCA_025775065.1 Hiodon alosoides | reverse complement strand
CCTGCTTTCATAGATAAGCATTAACAATGTGCTATCTCTCTCTTTCGAGCAATCACGTGAGGCACCCTGCAGGACTGTATCACTTTCACCACTGCTACCAGTGGACCACTAGGCTGGACTCCAGCCATCAGGGCCCCTACCCCTCTCCTCCGGATACTACTCTTTTTTTTTTTTTTGGAACTCCTCTACCGGAGGGCCTTGCACATCTTGGACATTTAAATTCTTTAATTTAACTCCCAGTGCCGGCCAGCAGAGGATGGGCTCCCCCACTAAGCCGGGTTCCTCTCAAGGTTTCTTTCTGCAAGCCTAGGGAGTTTTTCCTTGCCACTGTTGCCACTGGCATGCTTTTGGGGGGGGTCAGGCCTGGGACATACTGTAGCTTTCTCTATGTAAAGCATCTTTGTGACATGGCAACATGTGAAAAGCGCTGTATAAAAATAAAATTAATTGATTGATTGATTTCCCAGACAACAAAATAGTATTGTTACTTTCTCAACGGAGATGAACGTGGTTGGTGCTCTTAAATTGAGAATTTCGACAGTTTTTCTTTTTAAACTAATCAAAAAGAAGAGTGGAAATTTGGATTAGTGGCAGAAGTTGGTCACAACAGGCCTGTTTGCTAGCATTATTTATGGGCCCTACTTCCATATTCACCGTACCAGACTGCACCCTAGATTCTGTAGAATAGGCTATATATGATTTTTTTGGGTAAATATGTGATATGCATATTATATGAAAGCAGAAAACGTAGTAATTAGATTTAAAAACCAGATCTTTTATGATATTTAATAAGGTTTGGCTACTCAGCACAGGTCAATGCAAAAAGCTTGTAGGGCAGCCCCGGAAGGCACGATACACTTTAGCTCAGGGCATTAGGCCGCTAACTTCCTTTCCCACCTGCTATGATGGTTCCAGCCTGTTGTTGCAGAGGGGTGAACAATTACTTTTGAAAAAGTATTCCTCCTCTTATTTTAGCCAGCTTTTTATCTAATCTTGGCTCTCTTTTCAAAAAGTACTTAGCTAGACCTAGCTAAACCAAAAAATATTTCTTTTTGATTTCTGTGTATATCAACTACATAATGAAAAGAAAGGCCCTACACTTCTCCAGTAAATGATGGAAACTGATTGTTTATGCATTATTTTGTCTGCAGAATTTCGACAAGATATTAACTCTGCGGTAGGTATTTTTGTTAAGTTATATAAACACAACAAACACATATTGTCTCATTGAAGTGTGTTACAGTCATTACAATTAACAAAGTCATTAAATACATGGAATGTATGTACCGATTTTGACATAAGACTGTCATTGGAACAGGCCAAAAGGAAAGTATTCAATTTTCCCACTCCCACGGGTCTACTGCCGGCACCCTCTATAGTTCCACCACTGCTCTGGATACAGGTGATAAAAACAAATAACAAACTTGAATTAATTATAGATTTACAATTTGAAGTGATGTAAAAATAGGTATTTTTACGTGACACATTTGTAATGCCAATCTGATATGTCAAATGCGTTGTTATGTCCAGGGGTTACTTTTGGCCAGTCTCCCAGGCCACCAGCAGCAAAGACGGTGCATCACTAAAAGGCCCAGGCCTCTTAGCAAGGCTTCATAATGTTTCCTTCTTGACCTGTAAAGTAGATCTACTATGCAACGCTCAGGTAAATAAAGTTTTAAGAACTTTGCTAAAAATATTGTTTATCAATTTCATGACAATTCCTATTTAAACAAAATTTACATTTGAAATTGAAGGAGCAGAGACTGATAACGTAGACTTTTCTTAAGTACGCAACATGGGAACATAAAATAGTTGAGCAACCTCATTAGTAAGGATAATACAACTGATCAAATAGTGACGGAAAATGGAACAAATAAACCAGGTTCAATAAACATCAAGATAATGCAAATAATATTGCAACTTCCACAATCAATTATATTTGATCAAGATAATTCTAGACAGGTGCATACATAAGACTCCTTCCAAAAAATTGTACATGGGTTAAAGGCAGACTAAATCTAAATACTGTCCCAAGCAGTAGACTAAAACTACATGCAGTGTCGCTTGTTTGTAATAAGATTAAATATCCAATCATTAAATGGGAGCAGTTAAAAAAAAAAAAAAAGGTTTATATTTTTACAAGGCAAATTAAATCTACCTAAAAAAGAACAAAACACCACCTTTAATTTAACCTATACAATTTTCAGAGTATGGAAAAAAAGTAAAGTTTGACGAAGAAATTCAGAAATTACAGTTTACAGGTACTTCTTAGAAAAACTCAACCAAAAATGCAAAGAGAAAAAACCCCCCAAAATAAAGGGGATATAGTTCATTGTAAACGGTCTGTCATTGTATACTACCATGTATACTATGAGTGAGCTGATGTGTTTTAAGATGGCCAGATTGAGTATACGTCTTCCCACAGAAAGAGCACTTGAACGGCCTCTGCCCTGTGTGAATGACATAATGTCTTTTGAGTTTGGAGGGACACTTAAAATTCTTGAAACATATGGCACACTGATAGAAACTCAGCTGTGTATCACTTGCTTGATTCTTGGAGGAACAGTTGTGGAGCTGCAGTTTCTTCTCTGTATCAAAAGACTGGTAGCACTTCTCACAGTTGAACTGCCCATCAAAAGGTTCACACCAGTAATGATCAGGGTATTCAGACTCCATGGCTACCTCCACTTCTGCAGGTTGACCCTTCTGTCCCTCTGTTATTACTTTGCTTTTGCCCCTTATCAGAATAGTATCAGGATCATGTACCATCAAAAACAAGTGACTTGTCTGTGTCCTGTCCAGTCTGTATTCCAGACTGCCTGCCTCTTCCTGTATAGAGAGAGCAAATTCTCCTGTTTGTTTGGTATAAACCTGTTGGTAATCCTGTGTGCCCCTGACAGCACTGTTGCTAACATAATTCTCTCCAGCATGGATCAAGCTGTGTCTTTCAAGCTTGGAAGAGGATGAGAAGCATTGCTGACATTCTGAGCATTTATGCTCTGTCTCGATGCATTTGATCTTGATGGCCACGTTTTCTTCTGCCAATCTGAAATAGTCCTGTGTTCTATCTGAAGATCGGAGGTCTATGTTCTCTGTACAGCAATGTTTGTTAATTGTTGGGATATGGTTAGAGTTGGGTTCATAGCTGCATGAGGAGCAATCTGGCATCTGTGAAGCGTCCGTCAGCTTCTCTTCCAGAGTAACAGCAACAGGGACACAACAGGGATTCTTTGCTGAGGGCTTCTCTATCCAAATCTCACTTGTTCCAGTTTCCCTCTGCTGAACATCACTGAATTTCCTTCCTCTGTGGGTTTGCTGGTGACCCTGCAGGTGACATCGTTGTCTGAATGACTTACCACAGACGTTGCATTTGAAAGGCTTCATGCCAGTATGAACGAGAAAGTGTCTCGATAACTTTGATGGTGTATTAAAACTTTTTAGGCACACTGTACACTGTAGTTCCTTTCTATTACTGTGTTCTTGTATGTTTGCAATTTGAATGTTGCCGATTTTTAAGACAGGTGGAGCCACAGGATGCCAATTTTCCAGTACTAGCTCAGCTGGGTCCTGATTTTTAATTTCAGACTTACTCGACTGTGCAATAAGGTTAGCACCAAAATCACAGGATTCCTGTTCCGCTTTTTCCATTGTTTTTGTCAGAATTTTTTGATTAGAATATGAAGAGTCTTCTGTAGTACACTGTTGCGAAGTTTGACGGCACTGTTGGCCGAATGCCTTGGAGCAAATAGGATATGGTTTCTGCTCTTTATGGATGGGAGAATGCTGTTGTGGCTCAGAGGGCACATCGATGCACTCTAAACGAATGGGGCTCTGGTACTCTTGACTGGTAAGAGGATCATCTTCTGAGTGCTCTGCAGCCTTCTGTGTCGTAACAGGAAATTTCCTGTCAAAGACATAACATCCCAAGGTCTTTTGCCCATTATGTGAGCGGTAATGCCTTTGAAGTTTGTAGGGACAGTCAAAACACTCATCACACAGGTCACATTGATGGACATGCCTTTGTGAATTCTTTCCTTCAGTATCTGGTTGTTCTTGAGGGTTGTTCTCCTTTGGCTCTGCTGAATCTAACATTTCCAGGCTGGAATACTGAAGCTCTGGGGGGGAACAACCCTGGTGTGGCACACTGCAATCTGGGTGACACACTGCAAGTTTGATTTCCTCTGTCTCGTCCCATAATTTATGGTTTATGCTACTCTCAATCCACTCAGGTTGTTTCTCTATGCTTTGTTTTTGCTTGATCACTTTCTTCTTGGAGAGGAAGGCTATTCTTAAAGGTGTCTTCTTGTTGTGAGTTTGCTGATGTACCTTTAGGTGTATGCCTTGTCTGAATGTTTTTCCACATGTTAAGCAAAGGAAGGGTTTCTGCCCAGTGTGAATCAGACTATGCCTCTGAAGTTTGGAAGGGCATGTGAAGCATTTGAAACACAGTAAACACTGATGTTTTACATGGCTTTTATTTTTCTCAGTGACATTGTCCAGATCCAATGTTTTTTCAGATAGTACACTCTGGTCAGCCTTTATCTCAATATAATGGTTAAGTTGGTTTGGATTGGGTGTAGATTGGGTAGGGTTGCTCTTCTGGAAATGGAAATTGGACTTTAATGTTTTACTTAACCTGCCATCACATTCTGTTTGGTGAGGGGTAAACGGCTGGCTCCCTTCCTTGCTTTTTTTCTTCTGTAAACCCTCATGTTGAGAATGTGTTCGAACATGTAATTTCATATGTGCCAGTTGACGAAACTTCTTTCCACAAACATGGCAGCTGAAAGGTCTCTGTCCAGTGTGAATCAAGATGTGCCTCTGGAGCTTTGATGAGCATGGGAAACTTTTAAAACACATAGCACACTCGTAGGTCTTCCGCTTCACTTTTTGGCAGTAATTTATAAAGTCATTTGAAGCCTGCTGCAGTTGACCTTTATTAGTCGACTCCTTTCCCTCATGCGTTGTAAACTGAAAATCATCATCCTTACTTGGGTGCTGATGTTCCGCTACTATTGCTGTATTGGGTTTAATTTGTATAGTAAGGGCTTTTACATCACCATCCTGAGAAGTTATTACATTGGTATCTGAATCTGTATGCTCCGTTAGCTGATCAGCACATTCAGTTAAGGATAAATCACCCTGAGGAACTCTATCAACGATGTGTGGTCCTTGGTATCCTGACTCATTTCCCTGGCGCTCCTTTATGCAGCTGGATATGCCCGCTTTAAAAACCTTTTCCCGGTGAAAGGCCGTCCTGAAAAGCCTCCTCTTGTTGTGAGTTTGCTGATGTACCTTTAGGTGTATGCCCTGTCTGAATGTTTTTCCACATGTTAAGCAAAGGAAGGGTTTCTGCCCAGTGTGAATCAAGCTATGTCTCTGAAGTTTGGAAGGGCAAGTGAAGCATTTGAAACACAGCAAACATTGATGTTTTACATGGCTTTTAGTCCCCTGAGAAGCAGCAATATGGTCCAGGTCCAACGGTACACTCTGGTCAACTGTTATCTCAAGATAAGTTTTAAGTCGGTTTGGGTTAGGTTTAGGTTTGCTTTTCTGCAAACGGAAATTTGACTTTAATGTTTTACTTAACAACTTGCCATCACATTCAGTTTGGTGTGGGGGACATTGCTGGCTGCCTTCCTTGCTTTTCTTTTGCTGTAAACCCTCATTTTGAGAATGTGTTCGAACGTGTAATTTCATATGTGCCAGTTGACGAAACTTATTTCCACAAACATGGCAGCTGAAAGGTCTCTGTCCAGTGTGAATCAAGATGTGCCTCTGGAGCTTTGATGGACATGGGAAACTTTTAAAACACATAGCACACTCGTAGGTCTTCCTCTTCACTTTTTGGCAATTATTCACAAAGTCATTTGAGGTTCGCTGCAGCTGAAATTTATTGGAAGATTCTACTCCATCATGCATTATCAATTGAAAATCAACATTATTAATTGGGTGAAGATCTTCTGAATCCATTATTGTATTGGGGTCAATTTGTATAGTAAGGGCATTTGCACCACTAGGCTGAGAAGTTAATAATTCTGTGTCTGAAGCTTTATACTCTGTTGTTAGCTGATCAGCACATTCCGTTAAGGATAAATCACCCTGAGGATTTCTGTCAACAATGTGTGGTCCTTGGCATCCTGATTCATTTCCCTGGCGCTCCTTTATGCAGCTGGATATGCCTGCTTTAAAAACCTTTTCCCGGTGAAAGGCTGTCCTGAAAAGCCTCCTCTTGTTGTGAGTTTGCTGATGCACCTTTAGGTGTATTCCCTGTCTGAATGCTTTTCCACATGTTAAGCAAAGGAAGGGTTTCTGCCCAGTGTGAATCAAGTTATGTCTCTGAAGTTTGGAAGGACATGTGAAGCATTTGAAACACAGCAAACACTGGTGTTTCACATGGCTTTTGTTTCTCTCAGAAGAGATAGTATTGTTAAGATTAAATTCTCTTTCTGAAGGTGCAGTCAGGTCAGACTTCATCTTAACAATTTGTCTAGTTCCTGGTCTTGCAGGGAGGTTTTCCTTAGACTTTAACAAAGATGGACTGTTGTAATTCACTTGGTAAGAAGACAGTGAGTCTCTACGCATGCTGCTTCTTCTCTGTTTAGTACAACTGGGTCGAAGATGTATGCGTTTATGGAAAGTCAAGTGGGAGGGCTGACGAAACTTCTTTCCACAAACATGGCAGCCAAAAGGTCTTTGTCCAGTGTGAATCAAGAAGTGCCTCTGGAGTTTTGACTGGCATGGGAAACATTTCAAGCATTTAACACATTGATAAACCTTGTTCTTAAATTTTTGAGTTTTACTGTTAATGCCATTACGTGCTTGCTGCTGTTGATACAGCTCAGATGTTTCCCTCTCAGCTGTTGCAATGTGTTGTGAATTGCCATTGTTGCTTGGGGGCCAATCTTCAGGCTTCACAATTATATTGAGGTCAAGAGTATTCACCTCACTGGGTTGCACAGTAGTGACTTCATGATCAGAGTCTTCATGTTGAGTTCTTACTTTATGCAGACCTGCAGACAGAGGCAAACTACTCTCTGGATCTTCTCTTTGCTTTGTGAAATGGAACTTATTTTGGGTTCCGTGTTTGTGTTGATATTTGTCAAGGCACTGTAAGGCTTTTTCTTCCGACTGGATTAAATAATGACTTCTGAGCTGGGTGGGTGAACTGAACGACTGGAGACAGACACTTGTCTGAGAGCAACTTAAATAGTTTTCAGCCAAATTGTTCGTAACAGGAATCTGACCCTCCTCTGTTTTCAACTCATATGCATGCTGTTGTGTGAATGAATTTACTTCACCCTGTTGTTCAAATTGCAGTGATTGCTGGCTAACTTTCATATTTAAAAAGAAATCACTGCTGGGAAACTGAGGGAAATCTACATGTCCTTGAGGGCTATAAGGCAATGGTGAAATGAAAGAGTCTACCTCACTTATTAGAGGTTGACAATCACTATAGTACCCCCCATTTATCTTGGAGTCTTCTGCATAATCTGTAACTTTTTGAAACCAAGGGCGTGAGATGTTTTGTGCTTTTCTGTGAGTTTCCTGGTGGGTTTTTAAATGTGCAAGCTGTTTGTAAGTCTTTCCACATTCCCAGCAGTGGAAGGGTCTTTGACCACTGTGAATGAGAGAGTGTCGCTTTAATTTGGAAGGTGAACAGAAGGATTTTTGACATTCCAAGCACCTGTGAAGCATCTTGTTTTTGCTTTTGGTATTGCTGTGCTGAATTTCTTGTCCAGGGGAAGGACAGAGTTTTGTTGCATTTTGAGATCCACCTGTTTGAAAGGATTGCTTTACATGTGCCATTTATTAATAAAAATATCCCCACATAAGGGGCAATCAAATTATTTCAGTTTACTGATAATCTTGAATGTAGGATTTACTGCAGACACAGAGAAACTTAATCCATTATTGTGGGTTATTAAATTGTCCTTGTCCAATTCAGAGTTCCATTTAAACATTCAAGTCGTTACAGTTTGATTTCTTCATCATATTTCAACTCTGCACGTAAAACCTATGGGTGGAGGGGAGAAAGTTAAGTGTAGCAAGGATGTTCAACATATTACTGATTTTATTACTTGACTATGATATACATCTTTATTTTTACTTAAAATCAGAACTTCGTTCGTCTTCTTGGTTTATGACATTACTGGATAGTCAGTAAAAGACAAATGATTTGCGTTCTTTTTAGATTTCTCGTTTATTTAAAAAAACGAAAATAAAATAAAAAGAAACTGGTTCAGCTTAGAAAATTGTACATCGTGAACCACTAGGCAGGAAACAGCACTATAAGTCTGTTCCGAAATATGACTTAACTGGGTTTTATTAGCTGTGCACGTCCTCATTTATATGTTTCGTATGTTCGTATCACAAAATGGCATGTCGCCTGTTATCAATGTTTTTCACAATTAAATCTAAGGTTGGGAAATTTGCAACATTATTACACACTCAGCTATTTTGGAATTTCATCTAACGCAATCGTTACCTAACGGCATCATATGGAAATAACGCGCACAACTGGACAAACCAAATGCTTAAAAATATATAAGTAGATTATGAACTTACCTGTGGTTACAAAATACTAATTAATTTTGTAAAATTGATGCACGTAAAAGCATACTATTCTTCTTTATACAAATGCCAGTTTCCCAAAACAAAGAATTAGTCCGTTATGTCCACGATCCGCGGGTGGAAACATTGATACACGTATTAGTTCCTATGTACGTCTATATTTTTAAGCACGGCCAAGTTATAGATACCGTGTTATTCACCTAGACATTGATTGTAATCGGACGTGAAAACAATTCTGAATGGAATTTTAATAAGATATTTAATTCTAAATCATAACAGAATGGGAATTAAAACAAACAATACAATTTTAATTTTGATATACAGATGAACGTACCCAAATTACTGAAGGGGAAATTATCACCGAGTATTTAAACATAACACCACAATGTGTGTTTTGCTAAAGTATTAAGGCTAAAAATTGTTACTTTAAATGTTAACGGGGGTTGTCGCTTGTGACTATAATTTCTATATTCAGTAACTGAGTGAAAATTAAAAAAAATAAAGTGTTTATGTTTGCACTGTTTTTGTTAAATATACATTTTTACAGATCGTATTAAATAAATGTAATTATAATCTGAATTAGGATGACGTTGAAAAGAGATGTGGTGTAAATCCAGAGATGAGCACTATAGTTACTCAAACACGAATAAAAACCAAATCAATGCTTGGTAGAGCGCAATATTATCTATTTTTTACTTCAGCACAGCCCTCCGCTTAATTTTAAACCAAGGAAAGAGTAATGTTTAAAAGAGCGACACCAGATTGATTCATGCTTCCGGCAATCAATTTAATTTAGAATTAGAACACGTCTGACAACAGATGCCACCCCTTTAGATAGAGTTGTTTGGAATAGGATCAGTGTTGGATTAGTACATTAATAGTGTCTCTAACCCTTACACAACCTCATCTCGACAGTTAAGGCTTCAGTTGCCAACAGCCAAATCTGTTGCCAGAATCCCGCACTTCCTATACGTGAACAAACACTTGATATAACAATTTATATTTCACATTTAAACATACTCAAATCACCAACCTAATGTAATTTGCTACTGATTTTAAGGTATCATAAGGTATCAGTAAATAGTTTCGCAGTATTGTAGGCTATGCGAATTTACTGACAGAGGGAGCAAATCTATCGTGGTCCACATGAGGGCAACATACACCACTTAGTGGAGCTTTTCACTCATTTTGATTAATTTCTTATTATAGCATTTAGATCCACGGATCTTACATAAACAGAACCCAACATTCCAATAATGTATCTGGAAATGTACCTGTCTAAGAGGTGAAGCGATTATAACGATATCATCCCAATTTACTCTAACCTAGCTATCAGTGTCATGTCAAGGGTCACACACTTTGTAAACCACAAGCAGGCTTAGCATCATGTTTATGGCCCTAGATAATTTAGATGAAATAACATAGTTCAAATGGTTAAATCTCAGAAAATATGGTCTGAATTTTCTTGGAAATACTGTTTAACACCAACAAGATACATACGATACTGTGGCCAGACGGGTACATGTGCATGACAGTGCTTTTTGCCTCTGGTATGTTGAACTATGTTGATGTGTTGGTCCACAATGACAAGACCTTTAGGGTATTTTCCGAGCACAAGAAGAACAAAATGACCAAAGTTCTTTATATTTGTACAAATTGGATCTTGCTTCCAAAGTACAGTACACAGAGGTAGATGGGTAATGCCAAACCGTTAAAGCTAATTTATGTTTAGCAGATGGCATCGATGCTGACATGCAGGCTTGTGACTGAGAGACCTCTCTGTTTACAACATTGACAGAATCTTGGTTGTCTGCCTGACTGCATGGCACATGATACAGTGGCTCTTGTTATGTCATGGCAGAGCTCATTCCAAACTGAATGTTGCTGGGCTTGTACTTCCTGGCTTTCATCTAAAGCCTACCATACAGGCTAAATTAGTGACTGTATGGCACAGTGTGCAATTGTGCTCTGAGCTGTCGCAAAAAAAGATACGAAGAAAGTAACCTGTTTATTTATTTGTATGACTGATTATTTTCATAGGCATGAAATGATCCCAGTAAATGGAAGGACGCAGAGCAATAAGTGGCTTAGATACTGCCATTTCAAGTACAACAGAGGGTATAAGTGAAGTAATGATGCATTCCAATAAAATTTGTCAATACAGCTCATGATCTTTGAGCAAAGAAATGTTCCCAGAGAAACAGTTAATGGTGCTGTTTTTCCTCCTCTCTCAATAAGGGAGCTTGCCCTGCAGCTGTGAGCTGAACAACCCTCTTCTATTAACCAGACTGAATCTGAATCGATAGGGAACATAAAGAGGTTTAATCTTTTCAGGTGCTTGGTTCTGATTGCCCATTACAGAATAATAACACCTCTCAAGCTTGTGAGGCATGAAAGAGAAACAAACAAACTGCCCACATACTCAAAGAAAGAAAAAAAAAAACAGCTCTACGTTTCTATCTGCATGGATGGCCTGTTAACAAGGAAAGAATGTGGACCTGCAGATATATCCTGGGTTCTGAGGCAGTCATATGCTGGGAATACCAGAGAAGCACACCACTGTGTTCTGTGGGTCTGTAAGCAACTCTCTGGTAAGCAGCAGCAGCTGCTAACTTATAAAGGGATAAAGTGGATTACAGACCTTGAGTAAAAGTACATACACACATTCTCACACACACAGGCAGCCACACATGCACACACTTGTACACACAATCACGCACACACACTCTCAGGACAAATAACAGAAGAGTCATGAGGATGGTACCCTTGCTGTGGGGCAGGTTTGTGTCCACGAACACTTCACACCAAAATGTCTGTCTTGTCTGATCCTTTAGCTCCTCCCTTTTCATTGGATCCATGTCTGGGCTGAAGATGCAGGTCATTGAGGAACGCTGACCCAGTTTTAAACACACTGGTGATGAGGTTCTGAACTGGCTGAGCCTCTAAAGTCAGCTTTTTTCCCCTACTACACACTGAGCCAGCAAGACAGATGCAGGATTTGTGATTCTGGCAGGTCCTGGACTGGAACCAATACCACAGCTGGGCTTCTTGGGTCCAGAGTATTCCTGATACAGTCTGCAAGTCCTGAGGAAAAAAGGTGTACACATAATGAAGAATCAAAATTGTTTATATAGATTGTTCTAATGCCAGGCATAGTGGACCATCCTAAAAGAGGAGATCAAAAATAGAGACAACATATAACCCTTTGACTGAGATACACAACTCTTCACAGATCATTAATAATCTCAAACCTTGACAGATTGCAGTCCGATACAAAAATTCCCAGCAACTGAATAGTGGGCTGCGTATGGTCAGCGTGGGCTGGACTAATCTACAACCCCCCACCCCCCACACACTACACAGAAGAAAACATGTGCCATGACATTAGGGCAAGCTTAGCAGCTTCTTAGGAGATCCTGTTGAATTGATCTTAATCTGTTTCATTATAGAATGAAAAGTAGCTCTGTGGGGTAGACACTCTTCAAGACAGCAGAAGAGATAAAGTGGGAGGGTGTTTTTTTTTTGCCAACAGGGATCTAGCTGTGGGTGGACGAAAGTCTGCCCATATGTTTAAAACTTGAAAGAAAATGTCCATAAACACGACTCATCAGCTGAACCCACTGGTCACTGGAGTTTTGGTGGGAATAATGGCTTCACTGGGAATTAGTTGTGCCAAAAGTAATAAAATTCAACACTCAGCCATGGCTACTGACTCATAACATTTTAAGATGCAGTTTAATTGTTAAATGCTGTTAATTTGAACTTAAAGTTGAAAGTTGTATGTGGGATATTTAATATTTTAAATAGTGTTTCGTATACTCTGTATGTGTTTCATATTCTTATAGGAGAAAGTAATTTGTAACCAGAAATCATTGCTTCTATGTGATACCAAGAAAACTATTTAGTGACCGCCTGATTCCGTGGATGCATTACACATTTTGTACTTTTTCAAAAAATGTAACATTTAAAAAGCGCTTGTGTTTGCTTTTTTTGTCAGAAAATATATTCATAGAGTGAAAGGAAGGTTAAAGAGCTGTTTTGCACAATTTAATAGGTATTTTCTGCTTTTATTAGAGCAGACACAGCATGTAAAACAAGGCCTCAAAGAACTCACACAGGATAATTAGCTTACCCGTGCACTGGCTCAAAATACTTTTAATAAAAGAAACCTTTCATTTCAAAACGCCTTTCTTTTCTATTCTTGGAGCTCTCCCTGGGATGTAGGATCCTCGTGAGATCAACTGAAGACAATAGGCCAGACCAAAGAGATCACCAAAAAAATTTATGGTTTTATAT
>JAOYSI010006393.1:0-12871 GCA_025775065.1 Hiodon alosoides | reverse complement strand
CCCCCCCCCCCCCCCCCCCCCCCCCCCCCCCCCCCCCCCCCCCCCCCCCCCCCCCCCCCCCCCCCCCCCCCATCCTACTCTATTTGATTAAAAAAAATTCCATACTTGACAAAACTTCCTCATTTGCTGAGAAATTTAATCTAATGCGGTTTTCTGAGTCTCAGTTCCGTGTGGGAAGCCTAATATTCAACGGATGACAGTCTAGCGTAAAGCAGATACAATTACAAAGAGTACAATTCTGCGCACAAGCGAGCATTCCATTCACTTTCACAGCATCACTCCGATTCCGAAAAAGAAGCGCTGCGTTGTCATGGGAACGCCCGTGGAATTATCCAACCGAAAAGAATCACTACGCTCAATCCATCCGTTTGTTTAATAGTGAAAATTCGCATCGAGCGGAAAGGTCACAAGGCAAGAGGGCAGCAGTTTCGAGACGGTCAATTCCTTTATTAATTAAAAAACGTGATGCATTACAAGTGATACTTCCACACAACTTGATCCATTTTGTATAATTATGAACACAGCACTTTATATTTCACACTATTTTATCTTAAAGAGTGCAGAACCCTTTTTTACTGAATATTTTGCTCCTGCCAGTCAGTGGTACATTTTGATAAAAAACACGTGTCCTTTTTAACCAGGAAATTACAAAACTATTATTTAGGCAGAGCGAATGCCAGTCTGATGGACACATTTCCTTGTATTTATTCGCCCAGAAGTTCTGTTCCCCTGGTGATAGACTGCGAGGACGATTGCAGATCCTAGGGTTTTTTGGGAGAGCCCTCCAAACAGGAGCACAGGTCCCAGGCCTTTAAATCTCGGGCACCCAAAACCACTTAATCAAAGCCAGTAAGTTAAAGCAAAGCCGAGAGTACGCTTTTCTCTCAGGCTGGGCTGGCACAATCCTTACCAAAACCATAAACACCTGTATCAGTTCACTAAATATCGCGTTTCTCACCAATCTATCATATAAATTCAAAGAGAACTATGATTTCAGCTTTAATCAAGTTGTTTTTTATTTCCTAGTAACGCAAATCCTGTTCTAGTTTTAAGGTGTGGATATCTTTTTATAATCTACCCTTATTATTTCAGCCAGCGAAAGGGGCAGAGCATTCCTTCCAAAGCAGACCAAATGCAGAAAACTAGAAGAACTACCACAGCAGTCGAAACACTACAACAGCGCCATCTTGTGCCACATACCATGGTACCCCCGAGTTCGAGTTCACTCAGAGCAGACACCCGGTTCCCTTTGTGAGCTAGTGCGAATGGCATTGGAACGCTCACCTGAATTCCAGAGGTAGTAAAGTAAGGGATCTCAAACTTCACACTGATGGGGGGCTTCCCCTCCTTGTCCTCAGCCTCCACACTGGGCAGACCAAAGTGTGCCCGCATCAGGTACTCTTTCCCCCCCTGAGAGAGGGAGAGAGAGAGAGGGAACGGTAAGCCTGCTGGCACTATGGGTTTTCTTGGGCTTTGCGGGGGGGGGGGGGGGTTTCAGCACTCACTCTTAGTGCGGAGAGCCCCCACTCAAGTACAGAACATTGGTGAACAGCTAAAATTCACAGCAATCTACGAAGAGCAACAGTTTCAAGCTGGCTGAAGGACACCAGACAGAAACCAAAACAAAAAAAAATAAAAATACTACTTTTGACACAGACATATGCAAATCTAACACCATATAACAATGTCAAATTATGACAAGTAAGATTACATAAAACTAGATACAACTTTGTCAGAAGATATTCATATATTCAAGTTAAATACAGCTTAGATTCTCACATGCCAAGAAGTTAATATCAGTGCTCCATGTGCCATAATCACGACATTTAAAACCTTACGGCAGAGCCAGTTATCTGCTCACCGGGAAGGACTTGACGGACCAGACGATCTCGCTGTTTTCCGGGATCCACTTCACATTACCCACTGTGGTCTTGAACTTGGGAGAATCAGCATCGGTGGGGACCGGAATGTGGATCTCAACGTTATTGGCCGTCGACCTCCTCTTGAACTGACTCTTAGCCTGAAGGCCACAGGTTTTGGTTTTGGACGTTGTCAGACAAAAGGAACACGGGTGTGCAGTCAAAGGTCTCATATACAGTGCCTTGCATAAGAATTCAACCCCCACTAACAAATGTGGAAACATCCAAGAGGGGGTGAACACTAATATACTATATCTGAATGATTTATTACTTATTATGAAATCAACTTAATGCATGCTTATGAATATCTTTGTCAAGCATACGCACACGTTGACTGCCACTAGGGGGGTCTTTTCAGTGATTCACAGTAATGCACATCTACAGCACAGAATGGGAAACAGGAAAATGTCTACCTTTATGGGCAACAACAAAAGATTATAGAATAAAATCGGCATCCAATCAGACGGCTGGTATTGGTGATCGCCGTGTGAGCAGAGACGGGACCGGGCATTTACCTTGATCATGTACTCGATTCGGCTGTGCGAGTGCTTCTCGATCACAGACTCGATCCAGATTAACGGCTTCACCTGCGACACAGACACACGGAGGTCACCGAAAAGGGCCAAGGGCGGGCTTCGGCGCCCTGCCGCGACGGGCCGACACCTACGTGCGTGTTCAGGCGGTAGGACATGAGCTCGAACTCTCCGTCTGGCGGAATGAAGGAGATGGTGCGGTCGTTCTCAAAACGGGAGAGACGCACGCACTGGTGGAACTTGACGTCCTCCAACTCCACTGACTTGCTCTTTCCCCCTGTGGGAACAAATGGTGGCCACTCAACAACCTGAAACTACACTAAAACCGCATACTGTAACCACGCCTTTTGTGAAGCGTGCATTTTCAAACAGGCCAATAAAGCTGTAAAATATAACATGCCCGAGAGGACAAAAACAAAATTTAAAGCATCATGATCAAATAGCTACAGTAACAATTCAGTATATACGAGATCAGCCCAATATACAAAACACTAGAGGGCGAGGAAGTACGACAAGTCTCCTCAAAGCCTAGTAGCCTTAGCATTTGTAGCTAAATTTGCATTTATTCTTTATGATGAACTATAGTAAAGAAATGGTGCCTTGCAGTGGCAAAAGAAAAATGTGCATGCTACACCCCTAATTCTATTGGAGAGCACAACAATACGCTCGGGTATAACTGTGCAATGCTGAAGACATCTCAGTGGACAATTAGCTTAATTTACCAGCGCAGAACCGTAAAATAATTGAGTTGAATAATCCAGAGTGTGTACGTCTGATAACAGAACAGGACAATGCTGAAGTTAAAGAATGCAAAGCACCTACACTGGTTATCTCGCTACGCTTGCCGCACTAAAGACATATTACACGCGGCGTTATCATCTTTAAAGTGAGCGGGTGGAGACAAGGAATGGGTACATATTTAAAAACACACTTCCTGCTGACAATACAGTGCTGAGGAACTCACGGCCAGTGTTCTCAAACAGAACCTTGTCATTCAGACCCAGGCGCAGCTCTGGCATTCCCGATAGGAACACGCGCATCTTGACGGAGCCCACGATCTCGCTGCGCAGCACGTTACCGTTGGCGCTCACCTGTAAAGGAAGGACAGGAACGAGCAAACGCCCCCAGAACATTTGGAGAAAGTGAGCTTTATGCTTGGGGGTGTGCTCTTCGCTACGCAACTCAAACAGTAACCTGGACTGTTTGATTTACGCAGAGGCTGGTTTCCACTAAAGCACAGGGGCAGAGAAAACAAAAAAGAACGCATCAACGACACCAAGGCTACGTCGCCAACAGGGCACCCTACCAGAAGATTGACGGACTCAATGACATCTAGGAAGACCTCGTTTTTCCTGTACTTGATACCCTCTGACCTCCAGGACACAGCATTGGTGACGGTGGCAGGGGGCCGCGGGGCCCCAGTATCCAGTTTATGCCCCTCCTGCGTGATGTACCTGAAGACGCCAGTAGAATGAGCGGACAGAAGAACTAGGAAAGGAAGCATCAGCAGTAATGCGCTCCACATAAAGTGTAACAGGGTAATTGTGTGACACTCACTCCTGCAGGATCCTGCTGTCTGTGGTCTGGGGATATCCAAAGTCCATCAGCTCATCCATAAGCTCATAGATGATGACAAAATTGTCCCTGATACTCTCCTCTTCAAGTTCCTTGAAGTACTCCGAGAATACCTGTAGAACCCAACGCAGAACTTTGAGCCGATCAAAAACGCCATAAACCTAAGCAACTAATTCCCTCCGCAACACATTATTTTGTAAACATGACCCTTGTTTAAAATTTTACACATGGTCTAACACTAAATGCTAAGCGGCTAATCACATAAAACTTAAGAAGATGCAGAGAACATACACACCTGGATTATCTTGTAGAGAAAGGAGAAGACCAAGGAGACGCAGGCATTTTTCTTAGATGTGGCAACAACTGATGTGCAACATGTTAAATATGTATAACAGGGTTTCTTTGGCAAAGCCTTGTGTGAAAGGTCCTCCTATTTCATTAAAAATTAGTACCCCCCTCCCAATACAATTACCATCGACCTAGGCTATTCTTATTTTAAATTAGAATATTTTTTATATATAAACATGCATCTTATGAACCTCTGAAATGGTTATCCGGAAACTGTAGCTCGCCATATAATTTTGTACTGAAACATACGGTTAACCCTCATTATTCAAAGGACTGAACAATGGGGTAGTGAGAGATGACGGCCACAGGAAGGATACGGTAAAGGTTGTTGTGTTTTATCCACATGAAGCGGACACCCCCGTGGGCAAGGATGGGGGACAGCGTACCCTCCTCCTCCTTCTCCATGAGGATGGCCATGAAGTGTTCGATCTCCGACATGTCTACATCACCTCTGTAGTTTCGGCAGATAAGGACCTTCGCCAGGTTGCAGTATGGAAAAACCAGTTATTATTAGAACATTTACAAATGGGCATTGTAAACCTAATTAATTTATTCCGTGTTTTCTTCCTACACACCTCTGTGTGTTTATTATGTAAAATAATCATTCGGATTAGAAATTCTCACTAGGCGATTCCAGGTTAATACCAGATGCTAAACTGAGAGGTAGCGCGAAACGCCTGAGACCACGGCCCTTGAAGAGCAGGGTCTGAAATCGCCGCTGGCCCAAACCGACAAAACGCCTGTTTGGGCCGTAAATAAAATCCCTGTTGTTTTCTACTGAAGGCAGTTGGCAACCCAGAATTTCTACCAAGGGTATTTATATTTTATATAATGGTATGGGAAAAAAAGAAAAAAAAAAGTAATTTTGACCTGAAAGTAACGACGCTATACTGCCTACAAGAAAAACGCTAAATGAGGAATTAGCACATAACAGCTGTTTAGTACAGTCAAGCATCTTAAGACTTTCTTGAATCATATCACTTCAGGGATCTGAGAAACGTTTCCGTATCTATTCAAGGGCATTTTGTTAAACTGTTCATTGTATTTTGGTAAAGCTGGCGTAAGCGTTAGTGCAAACTATATTTGATATTTGATTAATAAGCATTTGCCCAATTAAAAAAAAAAAAAAACAGGAATTGAAAGATCCAATTCAAAATTACATCCACGTTTTCTTGGTAGCAAGCTGGCTATTTATTATTGAGTAAAATCTAACGCAATTGTAAGACCAAAAAAAAACCGTTTTATTCTTATTCTGAGCCCTGCTCGTGGTACACATCTAACTTCCCGTTTCCTTACCTTGCCCTTTAAGTCTAAGACATACACGGCACTAGCCGACATTCTGTCTTCCTTTCCTCTTCCCAGTGGAGCAACAAAGTACTACTATTAATTTTGCGTGGATTTAATTTTTAAGAAGATAAAACACGATTCCATCTAACTTTCCATCTACACAGGCGGCAGCAGCAGTCGCCCCATTGAGAGTTCTATTTCCGGTTCAAGTTAACAATGTCATTTCAAAATAAAAGCAAAGGAAATTACAAAAATATAGTTGACCACCTCCCTAAAATAACACTAAAATAAATCGAAAATAATTTCGATATAAGCAAAGCTATATATTATTGCTACAATAATTATACAAGTTTCAGTTCAATCAATAACTTAAATCTTAAAAAGTACTGAAGCCGAATCGAATGAAAAACGTGACCTGAAATTTCTAGCTGACATTTCATTAAAAAATAAGAAAAGAATATTAAGTTTCTCTATAGCTTGTTTTTAAAACGCGGTTGAGGAATTATTGGAATTAGTCAAATATTAACAAAAAAGCAACGGCATATGAAAGGCATTATTCAAATGGTAGTCCTTTAATCCTTGATACTTGTTCAAACATAACTCCCATGAACATGTAAATGCCTTCGAGGCCAGACATGACCTTTCACTGTGAATTTATATAATGGAAACTTTCATTGTTGAACCAACGGTGGCATCCACCCTTTTAGAATAGAAGTGCAATTTATTCAACAATCATATATACATCTCCATAAGACAAATACTGCAGATATTCCTAATTGTGATTGTCAGCGACATAAGCATCTGTACGTGTAATTACTTACGCTATACAACAGTTCTGAAACAAGATTGCCAGGAGAAGTTGGAAACGGAGCATTGCAAACAATACTCCCACTGGGAAACTAATAAATGCTTATAAACTTGAATTTGTGGTTACAGCATAAGAAGGCAGTGAAGTACATTCAGAATCAACCAATCAACCAGTTTTTAAATTAAGTGTGAAGAAATTCAGCACACCATTTGTCTAATACAGATATGATTTTAATTGAGAAATTGTAGTCTCAGGTTTTAATTTCAACTTGCTACAGGGTTGAGCGTCAAATACTTCCGCCGTACAAGTGTACATGCAACACTTATTTCCGGCCCAGAGAGATCCCACCATTTGCTGGGCTTGTAATTTCCGATTAACAGGAAAGTAAAGTTTCTGATTTGGCCCTAATTTTCCTAAAAGGAAAATCAGTACTGATTAGGATTTAGAAGCACCCAACACTAAAAATACCATGAAAATCTACCATAAAATGCTTCTGCAAAGAACATAATATTTAGCACAAAACCAAAAACTAAATTTTTTATTGAATACACAAAAGGAGAATGAGGCATAAAAGTAAAGTAATTACATACACTTATTTTCAAAGCAAATAAACACAGTTCTTTCCACAGTTAAGCTAATAAATGCTTAGAATAAACTGGAGAAGTCTTCTAAAAATCCAAAACATCCACAAATGATCTCCCTGGTTATTTGGTCCAGCTGACTTTAGGAATATCATAATGCTCCGTCAGGGCATCCAGGTGTCGATTGAAATCCTGCAGATAGGCAAAAGTAAGTTAATAAATAATTAAGAATGATTCATAGAAACCATAAATAATTCATGTGGAGAGAGGTCAAACCAAATCCTGCAGCCGTTGCATAGACAGAACATTCTCAATCTTTAAAATTACACTACCAAAACTCTGACGCATGTGCTGCGTCATCTGATGTAAGGACTCCAACATTCAAAATATGGGTAGTAAAAAAATAAGTTCCAATGAATCAATGAGAAGGGCCTCCTGGTTTCTTTCAGTTCATTACCTCAACTCGTCGCTTGTGAGTTTTTGATGCTTTGTTTAAAATCCTTTCCATTTGCTGTAAAAGAGGGGGCAAATAGTCAAATGAATGAAAATCGGTTAAAACTATCCATAGCTGCTAAACATTGCTATTTTACAGATAATTAACCCTTACTAAATATATTTAGAGGGCAGCAAAGCTTAGTCAAAAAATAATCCCTAAAAAAAGAGAAGACAGCATTGATATTTTACTGTGGTTTGGTATTATTTACGGCTTCATATACGCATTATTCCTGACAAGATCACTGCTAGGAACTTTGCATTTACAATGTCGAGACGTCAGCTATTTAAAATGACATGTACAGACATACATTTTGCTGGCACACAAAAATCAGCACAAGAACGGTATCGAGTAGAAGCAATACAGCAAAACGACGGCCGAGTTTAAGAGAAAAATAAATTTGAAATCCTTACCCTCTTTTCCTGGGTCTTATCAAACGCCACTTGTGCGGGCGTTCTTTTGTCTATGTAACTTTTCTTCGTCTCTTCCTCCTCAGTCTGGGCCGCTATAATTTGCTGTTCTAAGCGCTTCTTCCTCTCCTTATCTTTCTTCTTTCTAAATCAAAATCAAAACGCAACAAAATTAAACACATTTGAGCGTAGTTAACAACCAGATAGCATTTCACATGCCTTACACTGTCTATTACACGCTAGGGTGCTCATTTGTGTTACAGGTACAGAATCCAGTAACGTATACCCACACAATATAAAAACTCACTTTTTCCCAGAGGATACCTCTCCAATTCCTTTCAGTTTTAAAGTTCCTTTCTGCACTTTTTCGTACTCCGCCATTTCTGTTTTTGTCAAGAGACACTACATCGAACGAAATACTGTTTCCGCTTCCGTCGTGGCGTAATTGCGTCAATTAAACACGTCATGTCTTTTATGAATATTACTACTTGCGAATTGACATGTTTGATGTACGGATGTAAATTGTCTAATGTTTACTTACTTTTTTTTCTGTCTTTGTTCTGATTATAAATACATTAATAAATATACATGCTAGGACAGAACCATGTCTGCCTAATATCATTTTACTACATAAAATAAATAAATAAATCAAAAATAAATTATTGCCGTTTTTAATATGTTGCATGGATTGGACTTTTAATTTGTAATTTTCATGCCCGATGACCGCCGGAAAAAATGCACTCCAAATCCTTATTTCGTCCGATACATCAGTTGAGATACTGTACGTCACCGGAATTACGTAACGGTTTAGTGAACCTGGGCGACCGCAGCGAAGTCTACACAGGCGGTTCAAAACCAGAATGTCAGCGTATGTGCTGTTCGAGTCTATAAAGAAGTTGAGATATATTGCAAGGAGTAGTTCTGCTGAACATGCTTTCAACAACATTATCTACAGAGTCCAGGCTTGCGGATATGCAAAAAAGGCCGGTGAGTGGCCTGAATTGTCTACAATTCGTTTGTTTCCAAAGTCTATTTCTTAGCCACCCTACCAATTTATATGACCTTGCATTTCTGATATTTTTAGTTTTTTTTTTAAATAACCTCGTTAGTTTTCTAAAATGTCGTATATACGCCGTTAAAGAGTCCTGGTGGCTGACATGCCAGCTATGTGTCGATATATTCTATTCAAATGGGTCTACCCTGTCAATCGCAGTTTGGTGTAGCTAGATAATCTAGTATAGAACCACGTGTGACTTTGTATTTTTTAACGGGATCAGTGTTTCAATCAACAGTGTTGGTTAGTTGAAACACCTTTGAGATTATTAAAACGTTCATATGCATATTTGAATTCGCTTTCACAATTTCAAATGTCATGTAAAACCTCTACACTTCAAACTTGTATTAAACTGATGTGTTTTTTTTTTGTTTTTACTAAAACGGTTAACTCGGTCACACTGAGCCAATGTACACAAAATGGTATGTAAATGCACTCTTAATATAGTAATCATTTTAGATTCTAGATTCTGACTATAACACCTGGTATAATGAACCCCTTGACCAGAAGTGTTGTTATCCATCGTGATAGCCTGGAACCTCCGCTTTACGCATCTTCAAGTAATTGCTTACAATAAAACTTTTTCATGACAAACTAAGATGTTAAATATAAACTTAGCAAATATATGTTTCTTACTGTCAAAGCAAAACGAGGACAGAATGTATTGTTTGCTCTTACTGCTTGTTTTTCATATAAAGTGATTTATCGTCGCCAGTTTGTAGTTTTAGAGCGATATAATTGTTAACGCGACTCTGTTATGTACAGACTTATGTATTCACGATAAACTAGCCTATCAAATAAACAAAATCAAAATAATTTTCACGTACAGCCTTTAAGAACGTAATGCTTGTATAATATGCAGTGCAACACAACATTTATCAATACTTAACAAAAACGTGTCCAATTTTTAAAATTAAATTATTTTCTGAGATCCTCAATATTGGTTTCATTGGGGGTTAAGGTGGCTCCATTAACAAGCATAATTAAAACTAACAATTTCCTGAAGTAAGGTCTCAGTCTAGTTTTATATCACCTTTGTTGCAGTTTGGGTGCCTCGTTTTACTAATAACAGAAGTTCTCCTGTGTGTACGCATTTAATTTTTTAGCTACAAAAGGAAAGGCAAAGGGCATGGTGAAAGAGGCCGTTAAGGGCCCAGAAGTATGTAAGGACCCAGTGATGCTCACGTCCAGTGCTGTGGGGGTCAACATCTTCAAGAATGGCCAGGACCCCCCATTGCGGCCTCAGGAGGAATACCCCGAGTGGTGAGTGGTTGGAAGCCCCATAAGTTGCCATAGGCACCCCATTATTCACCTATTGGAATTTTGTTTTTGTATTTATTGTGTCTTCTCATTAAAAAAAAAAAAAAACTTTTTAAAATGGCATACAATTGGATAATTCAACAAGCATGTTAGTGCCTATAACTGCTCAAAAAAAGTGTATTTTCAAAAAAAGTGTATATTTCCCTGCTCTGAATGCACATTTTAAGTGAATTCTTCACAGTTAACTAAATATTTTTTTCTGCCCCTCTGTTTTCCCAGGCTATTCCAGTTAAACCTGGGGCCTCCAAAGAAACTTTCAGAGATGGACCCAGAGAGCCACGAGTACTGGAAGTTGTTGAGAAAGGAACACATGTGGCGCTTCAATAAATTACACAAGGGGAAAAAATTTTAGTGTTCTGGGAAGTGGCCAGCTCCCGTGCAGGCACGCTCTTCCCGGACACTCGGACACTGTGTTGTGGCGTGTTATACTTTTGTCTGATGATTGGTTGATTGATTGATTCAGAGGTTTTCCATTTAAATACAAAAAAATCGAGTATCGGTTTTGACCACCCAGCTTGCCATTTCGGTACAGATGACCGGCTGTTTGTATGTTTGGGTGCTGGTCTTGGCTTGGTCTTCGGGTAATCCCCTAGCAGCTGTCTTAAACTGGTTTGCTGAGGCCTGGCTTTCAGTCCTCCAAAGGTCAATGTCTAATTTCCTGCTCAAAATGGGACCTGTATGTAATGAGAGTTACCTACGTGTATTCAACATTGTTTGCAGTTTTGGGTGACAATTTCAAAATGCCAATCTTTTTGTATTTATAATTTGAGGCAAAAGACCTGTAGATGTTAGTGCAAGTTTAAATACATTGAGGTGGGAAATTATGATGAACCTGTGGAAAAAGCCAATATGAACTAGTAAAAAAAAAACCCCCAATAAACTACGTTTTTTTTAATTCTAGTGTGAGTGTTCAATGAAAATCACAAATATTAGCTCAGGTTACATTTGTGAACGATTTTCTCATGGTTCACACGTTTACCTAGGAGACATGCCTCCATTTTCAAGTCTCTTGGTTTCTTTTGTTTTGTTGTGTATTTTCTTTGACACGATTTACATTGTGAAAACTGACCATGACATTGGTCTCTGAAAGCAAATTTAATTTATCCCTCAGATCTACTGTACAGATTGTATTCTGTACGTTAAGCTAAATCATATACATATTTATTTTCCGGGTAGTTTGTGGGGAAGAAGTCTAATTTTCGGGTCACAATGGTGACCAGAAGGAAGGTAACTGCCTGATCCATGTACAGTGCAAATGTGAATACAAATTTGAAATCCCTCTGTGAAATATTAATTAAATATCTATTTCACGTAATGGTAAATGTTTACATGCCAATCATGAACATACAATAAATGCTGAGCTTAGCTTATAATTTATGACCCCTCAAATACGCATTGTTCCTGTCAGTGCACTCGGATTTTGTCGTTGATGTTCTAAGTTTAACAAAATCAATTATTTATTTTAGAGGCTTAAAGATTAACTTCAACAAAACCTCAATATGCGCAGGTACTACTGACATGAAACTATACAGTTTACAGTGGCGTGTCATCCTTCAGTCACAGCACAACCATGATTTAAATCCACTTGGTCACGTGACTGTCTCTTTTGAAAATATTCAGGGTTTTACATAACTTGATACTGCGTGCAACTCTGGTTCCGTCCGAGAAATAGTACGCCTTCTTCCGAGGTGCTTCGCATATTTTACCTGAAGTATGCGGGTGGCACCACCCATTTTCTGTAAAGAAGCCTATGTCTTTTTCCTGGTAATTGTTTTACAATTACAGTTTACGTCAACGATTAACAGTTAATAAATGGTTGCAACTCGCACTTAATCGGTTTTTATATGTCTAGGTGCTAAGATGATTTGCCCTGAATGATTTATAAACACCCCCGGAACTCCGGAAGCAACACAGGTAAAGGTATAAAGTTTCGTTTTGCATCGATAATTTTCCTTATGTCTGACGTCTCGGAATTTATTACAGCATCATCAGGGAAAATAAGATATATAAAATGCCTTAAAGACATTAATGTATACGATTCATGTCAGAGATTTGTGAAATTGTGTCTGGAAGCACTTTCTCGATGTTTATTTTGAAAATATATAAACATTTGTATAGTATATAAGACCTGGGCTCAGAATAAGATGTAACCCGATTATTTGTAAATAAAACCGGATAATAGCCACAATTATCGTTAAAGCAACGATATTAATCTGTTGTGTATTTAAATAATGAGAGGTTTATCAGAAATGTTGACTAGGAATCAGAAACTGTCATGATATTATCGAACGGCGAGTTTCACTGCAGAACTGCAGCGAAAACGGCGGAGTGAATAATAAACACACAATTTAGCAAAAATTACAAACACAGTGACAGATAATGCTTAGACTTATGCTGGGTGATCTTGCCTACAAACATAACATTTGCATTTGGCCGTTGCAAATGTGGTATGCATTGGATTTAGGCAGGGACCCAATCAAAACTTTGACAACCTACCAATCGCATGGTCTGCTGCTGCAGGGCGCCTATTGGTCTCCTCTCTG
>JAOYSI010006392.1:0-12872 GCA_025775065.1 Hiodon alosoides | reverse complement strand
CCCCCCCCCCCCCCCCCCCCCCCCCCCCCCCCCCCCCCCCCCCCCCCCCCCCCCCCCCCCCCCCCCCCCCGCGTGTCCCCAGGCTGCGTGCCCCAACACCGGTTTAAGCATTAACGTGTTTATCATTGACTTTAAGTTGGTTAAACATGAGCATTTGTAGGAGGGACACTGAACACATCAAAATTGATGGCCCGTACAAGGATGACTAATAATGCGTGGTGCGCATGCTTTTTAAAATTATTACAGAGAACAACCCCAGAAGGCCTTGAAGTAGCAGGGAGGAACACGGTCAAATGCCTTGGCGAGAGATCCTAACCAGTTTAATATTACATCTGAGGAAAGTAGATTGCTTAAGATTAAAGAGCTCTGCTCTCACATCCTTGGGAAAGTTATGTATGGCGGTGCATATGTGAGATATTACCGGGGGGTACATGTGGTTTGGTTGCTAAAGCTGATGGAATAGTCCAGTTCAAATGATGGAGAGCCTCTTGATGCATTGGATGGCCACTCATCCATCAGTCCAGAATGGACCAAGCGGTGGGGGGGGGGGGGCATGGCACGGCACGTGACTCCTAAATCAATACAGTGGAATGCTGAAAGGGACCTCTCACAATGCAGCTGCAGCGAAGCAATTCTGACGGGGAAACGCTACTGGCGGGATTTCAAGGAATCTCGGTGATGTGAATTAAATAATTACGAGAGGCTGGATTCATTTATTTTGGGGAGGTCGTTCTCCGTTGACTTTTGGTTCCTTCAGTTTGAGAAAAGAACTGGTGCAGCCGAAATATGTTATCATATGGTTTGATACAAGTACTGCTGGGAACTTTGGGCTTTCAGTGTGAGAACTATGATGGCGCCTTCTGCTTTACAAAAATAGGATTTATTCTTAAATATTCATGGAAAACGCTTGTAATTTGACTTGACCTGCTGGAAATGTTTCACCAAAAAAAAAAACACACGCACTTTCTTGAAACAGTCCATCCCGACGTGACCCTTTCCAGAACTGAAAAACGGTACAAACATTTAAAACAGGACGAGGTGGGATTTGACTAAGGCGTTCGCATTTAAAAAAAGGAAATAATTAGATGAGCTGCAGAGATTTCATGCTCTGGGCTGTTAAAAAAACAGCCTAGCTTTAGAAGTGGAACCTAGCTCAGAGTTAACACCACAATTCCAGAGCCTGAAGCGGTTCCTTCATACAAGCAACTATAAACAAACGGCCTACCTGCTGGGATTTGTAATAGATAAATAATCATAGATTTGTGATAGACACACTAATAGCAACTGTAATATACCTGAAAATGTATTGGCATGCAATTATATTTTTGCTGACACAAACGATTGCATTTTCGAAATTAACCGAGTTTATAACAGCTATATTGATTGACTCTTAATTTCTTTAGACAGCAACCTCATCTCCATTGGCCCATAGGTTACACAGAGAGCGTGTATGTATTTTGTCTGTATGCTGAAGCTAAAATGTTTCTTTTTACTACAGCAGATAACATATGTAGCTAAAACAAGTTAAAATAGCTCCACTCTAGTCAGGGCTGGAAGTTATTAGCCATATGAATTATGACATGATAACACCATTAGAAACGAACAGTCTTCAGACCATCTTTCCCCGGATACCACGATTAAGCCTTCTGTGATGGAAACAGGAACGTGTTGCAATCGTGCTGTTCACATCTGTTTTTGGCCCTCCTGTTTACTGCATTGCCTGTTTAGCGCGATAGATTATGATACTGAGTCTGTCCTGTTTTCATTTAAGAAATCCCTTGGGCCTATCGTCCATGGGATGGAATTATGTCTGCTCACTATAAGACAGCAGCCTGGAGTAATGGTGAGTTTGAATCTCCGGATTCACGTTCTCTGGTGAGAGCACGGATTTGCCTATTTGATATTTCTCTCGCAGGGTTGTACAGAAATGTACTACTCACCATGTTTTAAAGCGTTACAGTAATCTCTCAGCTCGGGAACCAGATGCGATACGTGGAAATTAATCTTTTCATACAGATGTTGGATGTTGTTGAATAATGTTTTTAAATCCCAATAATGTATGAAAACAAATCAAGGAAAGAAACACTAAAAATACAATAAAATACAATAAAATAACCTGAAAACCTGTGATTAATTGTCGCAGAGCAAGTAAATTATGTCTGTATTCATATAAAACGGTGCGTAATAAAACAAATGTGCTTTCTGATTCCCAGGTGCATTGGGTTCCGGAGGTAGTGACCAGAAGCAGGACATCCGGCTTCCCTGTGAAGTTGATACATTACCTGTGAGGTAAGAGCCAGAGGGGCAGTATTGTTCACTTTGCCAAACCCTTCATCTGTTATCCTTATCTCGTTTTCATCTTATGCCCTGGCTGTAGAGGCAGAAATGGGAGGCAAAGTGAAGCTGAGTCGAGAGAGCCCGGTCGCCAGGTTTGTCCTGCGCAGGGCGTCCTGGAGGAACAGAGGCAAGGCTAGTGGTTTGCATACGCTCCCAGCGGCAGGGTCATTTTCTGCAGAATCGAACATTACACATGTTCTGCCTGGTTCCCTTCTCAGCAGAGTGTGGATGAGTCGTCATGGGGGACAGCAGTGTGTGAGAGAGAGAGAGAGAGAGAGAGAGGGAGAGAGAGAGGGAGAGAGGGAGATGGAGAGAGAGGGAGATGGAGACAGAGGGGGGGAGGGAGAGAGAGAGAAAGTGAGAGAGGAGAGAGGGAGAGAGCGAGAGAGAGTGAGAGAGAGAGAGGGAGAGAGAAAGAGAGTGAGAGAGGGCAGGCGAGAGAAAGAGAGAGAGAGGGAGAATCCATTGAGCACTCCAGTTAGCTAATGAAAATCACACTAAACGGCTTAACTGTTCGAAATTAAGAAACTGTGTTTTCTTTGTGAGACCTAATTGTGTGAGGGTGGAAAAAAAAAAGTCAAAGCAGCGTGGAGGGAAGGCCAGGAACACGTTAAAAATGGTGGCAATTTAACAATCTGCACCTACTGTATGCTAAGTTATGGAAATACGCTCTGTGCTGCGGGCGCACAAGCTGAAATCTTCGGAGGCCGATCGATTCATATTTGCACCATTTAGATGTGATGAATCACCTTTTCATGAGTGCCCACGCTGCCTCTGTCTCCCGCCAGGCAAACAAGCTAAATGTTTTTGTTCTTGTGAATAGATCCGATATGCATTCGTCCATAGCCATGAAAAGACGATGGCTGCTTGAATGACCGGTCGGTCAGGTGTCGGACATGGAATTGATTCAGATCTGGAGTGAGAGATTCAGGTCCTGTGAATTACTTTTCTCTTTGTCTGAATGCCCAGTTTTTCCTGCGTGGAAAAGGCTTTTTTTTATCAAACTGTTGATAATGAAACCCTACTCTGATATAATTCACAATACTTCGAATATAATTCACCACTAAAACTGTAGAATTACCCCCACTCCCCTCACCCCAGAAGACAGCTTTTACAAAACTAAACAGTATCTCATCTGTTGTGACCACCACTGCATATGTGTAGAACCTGATTTGAATGTACTTGCCAAGCTGAGTGATATTTACTGCTAAAGTAATTGTTCCCAATGGCAACAATAAGGAAAGATGTGCTCGATGATCTCTAAGGCAGTAGAATGCAATCATTGATAGAGCAAATGCCAACATCACTCTGCATCTCAGTCACTGTTAACGGGCAAAGAAAACACTTGTCGGTCATCTACCTGACTTTGAATTCTCATCTGTTGGCATGGATATTTCTAAATCTCCAAGGGTGCAAAGACCGCGTTTCAGTCGCAAACTGTTATCATTTGACATTCTTAGAACAGATGGTCACTTCTGAAAAACATGTAAAAGTCATGTAAGATACCCCCTCTTTCTCTACTCAGAGCCTCTGCACTGTGTAATCAGTCATGTAAGTTACCCCCTCTTTCTCTACTCAGAGCCTCTGCACTGTGTAATCAGTCATGTAAGTTACTCCCTCTCTCTCTACTCAGAGCCTCTGCACTGTGTAATCAGTCATGTAAGTTACTCCCTCTTTCTCTACTCAGAGCCTCTGCACTGTGTAATCAGTCATGTAAGTTACTCCCTCTCTCTCTACTCAGAGCCTCTGCATTGTGTAATCAGTCATGTAAGATACTCCCTCTTTCTCTACTCAGAGCCTCAGCACTGTGTAATCAGTCAGTCATGTAAGATCCCTCTTACAGAGGTAAAGACACATTCTAAACTTTGCCACCAAGTTTAGGGAAATCAGACCTAGGTTGGGAGGGAGATTTAATTTAAAAGCCCTGTCAAGGACTGTCAGAGAAGACTAGAAAAAAATGTGCGGAAAGGCTTCAAGTACTTTCTCTGAGTGTTTCCAGCCGACATGAGCATCATATCAAAGGGTTTTACTTCTACTTCACCAATAACAGTTGTCAAGTAATAAAATCTGAAAACAAAACAACGCAGCTTCTGATCATATACTGTATACTGATCATTACTAACTAATTTAGAGTTTAGAATTGGTGGATACTGGACCCAGGGCGATAGGCAATTTGTCGGCAGATGAATTTGATGGGATTAAAAAAGAAAAAAAACATTTCTATCATGTCCCGGGTAGTTATCTTGGAAACTGCGCTCATTTTGTTGTGACGGAGCAGGCTTTGCGGGGCTGTAAGCACTAACTCTAATTACGAAACGCAGACTGTCTGCAAATCCGAGAGAAAATCTGCACGATGGGCCCCCACTCCCCTCCTATCGGATTATCTCTCCACGCACGGGTTTAGCCATCAGCTCCGATTATCTGGGCTTTGCAGTAAATGCACCACTCCCTCCCCGCCGTTCGGGTTACCAGCCTGCATCGGCAGAACTGGACCGGACAAAACGGGCTGCTGATGGAGCCCATTCCTTTCAGAAGAAACATTAAATTGAACATGCATTTAAAAAAAGATGACTATAATTTGCACAGACACTCCGGTGCATACATTATTAATATCTAGTCATTTTACTGTCTTCCATTTGTAGCCGGTAATATATATATATATATATTTTTTTTTTTACAATGTTTTCACTTTCTCCGCTCGTGCTTAGAGCATTGTTGGAACACCTCCTAACTAGGTTTTGAATGTTGACACATTTTCCATGTATTAAAACGTATCTTTGCAAACTGGATGAAACATGAATGAATTAGTATGCTCTTTTACATAATACACCTATGCGTTATAAATGCAGGTTGTCAGTTTGGGTGTGTGTGACGAGGGAAAGAGAGAAGAGTGAGAGAATGAGGGTGGTAGTCAGAAGCCTACTTTTTAATGATCAAAATGTCATGCAAGACCTGCAAGGCCTGCCTGTATGATATCACGGCATCCGTGAAAATGGTTTGACAAGACTCTCTGGTCTCCCTCAACACACAATATTAATTGATTTTGAAAAGTAATTCCCATGTATTGAAAACCAAGGAACACATTCATTAGAACTAGCGGCTACCCTACATTTGAGCTACTATAATTGATTTCCATTAAATGTTTTTTTAAAGGAACAAATTCAAATGGAAAAGGCCTGAATTGTCAAACATAATATACCGTCTGCCACTAAATTGTGTAATTAAAACGATACAACAAAAACAATATATGTAGTTGTGAATGAAATATAAAAAAAAAATAGTTTGGTTTTATTGACCTCACATTGTCATCATATCGCTGATAAATGCATCCAAACGAATTTAAACAAAACCCCTTACTTAAAATAGTCCGTCTGCCGAAAGGGTGTAAGAGGACATTACTAACAATAATGAGTAGTTCAGTTCGTAATTTAATGTAACAGAGCCATCATATTAAAAAAAACAAAAACAAATAGTAAATTAAAACAAAGCTCGGCTGGAATATACGCACAGGTGTCAATTTTAGAGCAGAATACGCAGATGTCTTGCATGCGGCGCGTGACGTCAGAAAGAGTGTAGTCTGGGGCTGCTGAAATAGGACAGGCTGTCACAGCGAGAAACACTGTGTGGAGTGCTGCAGCTGAGAGTGGAGACACGAAAACGCTCTTATTTTCAAAGCTAATTTAATAAAGCCGGCCGCACACCAGGGCAACCAGAAGGGGGAAAAAATCCGACAGAGGGTGGAACTAAGGAAGTCTTTTGGCATCTCTATTAAACACGCCGGTGACTTATTTTGTGACCAGCGGTTGCATATTTCCTTTCGCCGGTGGAATACGTCAGGTAGGGGAGCAATTGTGCTTTAAAAGATAACCAAGGAGCTCTATTTTCGTCCGCAGGTGCATGCCATATATTTTTTTAAGTTTTTCTCTGAGAAGAGGGGGAAATCTAAAATAATTAGAGGATTTCTGTTTAAGTTTATTCATAATTATATCACTGCTCGCATCGGGTTAAATTAAAAATTCCGATGTAGTTATTAATTACACTGGTACTCCAAATAACAAATGCCGAGGCTTTAAAATAATATATTTTCGTTCATCAAAACCTCAATACTTAAGTAGAAGCTCTTTTTTTGTTTCCATTTTAATTGCACTTTCAGCGATGTATGGTCGTATAATGACCGATACAGTTGCATATTAAAGTAATTCTGCTTTGTCTCTACGCAGTCCACATGGAAGCAGAATCATGTTTAAACAAAGCTTTATTAATATTCTGGTTATTTGCGTTTGACCACAAGATACGACGTATGCAGCAATGGTACTGGTACGTAGTCACATTGTGTTTTTCTTGTGAAAACGCGTAATCCTGTTTTCCTGTTCGGCTGCAATGATATCGCCGAACAACTCAATACCCTCGCGTTACCCTTATTTCCTAGTTTGACTCTTTCATAGGACACAGGGGATCTTTGAAACAGTCAATGCATCTTAGCTCAGTTAGATGAGTTTTTCTTGAATTATTAATAATTCAACGCTGGGAACCGCTTCGTAGGAGCACATTGTACTCTGTTTGCGACGTTATATAAAGAAGAGTTGTTTAGTGTCAGTGGTAGGGCATTTTGAGGAAAGGGAGGGTAAAGCGTTCAGATAATAAAGTTACACGGTGTGTTGCATGTTAAGCCCTGGATGTATTGTGAAGTTGTGTGGATAGTTATTTTTTACATTTTTTTTTTAAATTTACGACCATTTTCTTCATTACGCCTGAGTGTAAATTTAAGTGTAAAGTAAATCAGGACGAGTCGACAATTAGACATGCATTAGGATTTAGTGTGCTTCATTTCGGCTGATTTGCTCGAGGGAACTGTCCAGCGTCGTCGCGCTGAAATCGGTCCACCCAACCCTGCCGGTTCACACCCGGTAGCCGATTAATAACCCTGTAACATACCTCCGTTCTCTTAAAATGAGAATAATCCCATTTCCACCCCATTATTTATCAGTAAAAAACGGTCTGAGAAAGAAGTGATAAAATAAGACGAACAATTGCATATTCATCTTGAAAGTATGACAACATTATTCCTGTTTCCTGGGTTACATTTAGCTATATTATAACGATTGTTATATGTCCAAACCTGGGCTGATGTGTGAATATTTTATTCTTTCTAATTTCAGCTCTCTTAATTGATCTGTGGTGTTGCTGGTATTTATTGGTTCCCCTCGAACATTGTCCAATGGTTTATTACGTTGCCTGTGCGCATCTAAAGAACGTTACTTCTAGTTAGGGAATATGATATGCATTTCTGTAGTATATTTTAATATATTAAACACAAAAAGCCAACCGTTAGTCTTGACCGGAACGTTAGGCTAAAGCGCGTCAGAACGTACCAGTACAATTTTTGACCCCCCTTTTACGTGCTTTATAATCGTTACTCATAACATTAACATAAGTCAGTATGGAAGGACTGTTCAAAACGTCTTATTATCACTCTTAGTAGACTTTAAAACGACATGAAGTTTGACATTAGAGGAGTAGCATCAGAACTGAAAATATTGTCCCGAAAGTATCTTCGGTAAATCAACATTTTTTTTTTTTTAAATCTAAGATTTTTCTAATTTGGTTAAATTACCAGACACAAATACTCTTTGTGTGTCATGTGCTGTTTTTTTTCTTTTCTTTCCAACCTCGCTACTCCTCACTGAAAATGTACTTTCAAATCCATTTAGGTGTCTACGGAGCAAATTAAGTAATTAACGTACTAATATATACAACTCATGGAAGGATTTAGTCATTAATAGGATGAGTCATGTTCACAGAGTCTGTGCCACAAAAAAACAAAACAAAACAAAAAAACAATTAGTTAGCAAACAATTCAGCTATGCGTGGTTAGCTGGTTTAATGGAAAGAACTAAATATGACATATGGCGTATCAAAAGCGCTTTTGAGCTAATTCCAGAAATACGCTCCAGAATTACGAAGTGAATATGCTAAGGGAGTGAGGTTTACCCAGAACATACCGCCTCAATTACCTTAACTAGAACAAGAATTACCCCTGCAATTGATTTGACTGATGTATATTTCTACTAGGATGTAGCATTTGGTCCTATTGCCTTTGTTTGTGTGCATACACATTAAGGCCATTTTAGTTTTGAAATCCATAAATAATTCCATAAATCTTATAAGTACACAATTCTTTAAGAATAATGTACTACAATATTCTGATAGAATTGTCTACTAATATGGACCGTGACGAAAGTGTTACTCAGTAAGTACAGCGTATTCATCGATAATAACGCTGTAAACACGTGCATGTATGCAGTAATTACATATAACATATGTAAATATACAGTTTTGTGTTAAGTGTTACTGAAAGTCTTGTTAAAAGGCAGCAGGCAAATTGAGACTGAGGCTCCTGTATCAAACAATGAGGGCAGAATTATGATCTTAAGGAAATAACAGTGCCGGGAGAGAACCTGTTCTCACTGGAGGTACAAGTGCTTTCAGCTTACATGAAAAAGCCCTACATAGTGATGTACCCACTGGAGAGAAAAAAGCGAACACTTTCCACCCCTTAAAAGGATTTGTTATTTCACGTATTTCACTTAGCTTATAGCAGCTAAGTAGGTCTACTAAAATCTTGAGAACCCGACCCGAGTTAGCGGGCCCTGGTTTTTTTCTGGTTGTTTTCCCTTCCCCGTGGGCTCAGTTGCTCAGAAGTACAGTTCACAACCTTATCTGACGAGCCGTATGAATCTGCTGAAGATGTAGGTCCGAATGGTGGGGCCCCATCACTCAGATCTGTGGTGTAAAACCCCCTGAAGATCTCCCCCTGTCAGCCGGGTGTCAGGAAGCTGTGGGTTGCGACACGAATCGTCCCCGCGCTGATCGGCAGTTGGAGCCGTAACTGCAAAGGAACCGGAGCGGGTCGCGGTCGCTGCTTGGCGCCTCCGCAAGCACGGGGGGCCCTCAGACTAAAGGAAACGGCGATTACGTTTTTTTTAACCCATATTCCGAAAGGTTTAAATCTGCACGACCGCTTCATTTTTTTGTTGATTACGCTAAAACCATAGAGACCCCCAGAAGAAATAGCACCGTGTGTTAAAATCGACACGTTCCTGAATAGCGATCATGCTAGTGTGTGTGCCCAGTGACCACTCGCCTTTGTTTTTGTCGTTAGTTTGGTGGCTGGAGGTGAAAGCTTTGACAGGGGCCTATGATTGAATGGGGTGGATCGCGACAGGGCCTGCAGACAATCGCCGTGTGTAGGCATTCGTCATTAAAGAGTCACACAGCAAGCAAATTGATTCAAAGATGTTGTGAGACTACAGATACTATCATTAACATTACAATTATATATCCATGTGAAAACTGTTGAGAGAATGTGTGAATAATTTAAAAAAAACAGAGAAAAACCGAGCACTGTATTATTTAATTTGCCGCTTGAATAATTATCTTTGCCGAAGTTTCCAGCCCTGCAGGTACGGCAAACTTATACACGGCTCTCAAGCTAGTTCAGTATGCTTCACCCTGGCTCCCTATTTAGTACCTGCAGAAAAGTTTGCTTCAGACATCCATTCTTTCAGCTGACTGCCAAAGCTCTTGTTTACTTGTAGGTAGAATTAAGTGCTGCAGTCTACCAATGCTGGGCGGTTATTTTAATACTCCCTGGGAACATAATCCCATCGAACAGTGCCAGCGTCTAGGTCCGATCGTGTCTTGTTAAACATAAGATTATCAGTGCAGAGAGCTCCCTCCCTTCTGTTTCACTGCATCCTGGTTATTAGACAGCAGATGATAACACGCGATGGCCAATCGTGTTAAGCATTGCCTTGATGGCGAAGACTGTGTCAGCGATGTGGACGTGATACATATCCAGATTGATTGGTGGCCTGGTGATGGGCCTTGACTGAGGCTTGCCAGTTGAACGGGGTGACGCCGCGGAGGGGACGGTGTGTGTGTGACAGTTTCCCTGTTGTCCCTGACAGATTGGCCCGGATGGACTGGCTGGCTCTCTGGACGGTCCTGGTCTCCACCTCTTTCTGGCTGGCCGAAGGACGGAGGGGCTCGGACAGAGCAAGTGGAGTGGAGAACGCTACCGGGATTCACCAGCTCAGGGTAAATAAACCTCGCCTCCTCTCCCTCTCTCTCCAAGGCTCGTTCCCTTTCAACTGGCTTTATTAGCGCGAGGACACAGCTGTCATTGCTCTGACGCCGCGGTTTAAGATACGGGAAGGAAGGAAATGTAAATAAAGGCGGAAGATTTTTCAGTGGAACGAGGCGTGAATTAAATCGCGCGATGTAAAGCTCAAGCGAATCAGGAAGGCGCTGCACAGAGAGAGATTTAGAACGCGCGCGTCAAGAGGCTAATAATCTCCCTGCAGTGACAACCATGTGAACCGCAGTTAATCTTGAATCCTTCCTCTATATCTCTTAAGAATGTAGACTTGGGTTCAAACCTGCTCCCTTTCTGTTGGAACCCTATTCTCATTGCTGATTCATACCTGACGATGAATGATATTTCCGGTTTGCAAACCGGCACCGGACGATATTCAAATGAATTATTGTGGTTCACTTCTCTCCCAGAGTTGGCAGAGATTGGTAAATGGCATCGCTTTCCGGGGCAGTACTGTTCTCCAGGATCCTACTGTACGAACAAAATTCTGCTGTCCTTCCAGAGAATGGGAAGGAAATGGCTGCCTGCAGGCGTGGGATTTTTTCAGTTAAACCAGGGTGGGCTGTGGCGAAACACATGGGGGGGGACCTTCAAGGTAGATCCGGTCGCCCCCCCCCGATCCCCACAGCCCCCCCCCGCCCCCCGCGCAGCGCCGGAAAACAATACGGCATTCTCTTTTTTTTCTTTGCATATGGGCTCTGAATGCATCCCTGCCCTGCGCTGGAACAATTCTTTTCCATTCAAGTGAGACCGGGAAAGTGTGATTGAATTGTGAAGAATCATTTATGAATCAGAAGTATTCACTCCCGGTCTGTCACAATGCTTTTTGATGCGCGCTCCAGGGTGCCTAAGCGATGCTGTTTGAAAAAGAGATTGCGCAATTTCTCTCCCATCTGCACTTCTCTTCAAATCCCTCTTGAAGTTCCCACTATCAGCGCCTACTGGTTGTTTCCCTGCCGCCACTGCACACGTGGCGAACCCCTCGATGGACGAAAAATACGTACAAAACGGAAATAAAACTTCCTTCAGTCAAAACTTCCGCGGGTCGTCCTGTGGAAGGAAAGTCTTCAGACGGGGTTACCGGGTAACGTTAGCGCTGTCAGCTGCGGTCCAGATCAGATTTAAATTCGACGGGGGTTTTTGAATGGGAAGCTTCTGTCTGTAAAGCATGTGATATGCTCAGTATGCTGACGTGTATCGGGTTACAGAAGCGCCTCCACTGTGAGATGCCAGCCCAAGCCCACATTTACAGGCCGGTCGGTCTGGAGCCCAACGTCTTGTGAACAGTCCTGCTTTATACTTTGGGGTAAAATCGACACGCTTGCATTGTGCTTCTGGGAGCCATTTTGTGTGCCAGGCATCCATCACCACGACGACCTGGATTTGACCTAGCGGCCTGCTTATCACCCACTGTTCACTTACCGTGGGAATAACTCACAAACAGTAATGGTTGCTGAGTTGTTTGCTGCTGTGCCATGAGTTCTGACAGTTTTAACCTTTGCTGAATTAATTCCACCCCCGCACACACACACACACACACACGCATACACACACACACACACTCACTCTCTCATACAAATTCACACACACACACTCAGTCACTCACACACACACGCAAGTAGACACACGCACGCGCACTGGCACACACACGTACAAGCATACACACAGACACTCACTCACGCAGTCACTCACACACACTCATATCCACTCTAGACCTGTTATGAGGCTTCAAGGAAACCATTTTAATTCTCAAGCAATTAAATTAAGCCCAGTATTTGAATAATCACCGCCACACTTTTAAACTAGGCAATTCGAGAAGTGAGATATGAAATGACAATTTGATTTTGACTCGCTATTTGCTATAAATGAATACTGAATAAAATACCAATTGCCAATTTTTCTTAAGCAAAAAAATCATGCTTGAGCCCATTGTTACACACAAAGTCTCTCGCCGTTACATCAGCCAGAGAGAAAACTACTGCCAAAACTATTCTTACTAACGACTAGCCGAACCAGTGAACAGATGTGCCCATCTTCAGTAGGCTTCCATTTGAAAGCATTGCCACTTAGTTAATGCATAAAGTTTTGCTGTGACTGAATTGGCGAACCCAGATGCACGGGTTAAGTGGGAATGCCAAACAGTGCGTCCTTATGCAGGCTGAATCAATCAATCAACCCTCTCCATCATGGTTCCTGGGCTCCTTCCTCTGTGTGTGTGTGTGTGTGTGAGTGTGTGTGTGAGCGTGTGTGAGTGTGTGTGTGTGTGAGTGTGTCTGTGAGTGTGTGTGTGAGTGTGTGTGTGTGAGTGTGTGTGTGTGTGTGTGTGTGTGTGTGTGTGAGTGTGTGTGAGTGTTCATGTGTGTGTGTGTGTGTGTGT
>JAOYSI010006391.1:2766-12873 GCA_025775065.1 Hiodon alosoides | reverse complement strand
ATTTGGCACGCACAAACACCCCCCCCCCCACCTTTCCCCTTCTTTCTTTCCTTCCTCTTTTCTTTTCATTTTGCCGCTTTCTTTAATCCTCACTCCGTATTTGTTGCAGCTGTTTCTCTCATTTTGTTCCAGATAGTGAGTAATTGGTACTTCTAGCCGGCTATACTTGCTTCTTGCTCTTATATCCCTGCTCTTTACATATGCCTGGTTCGGGGGTTGTTGAATTTTACCAGTAGTTTTTATTTTACCTATAAACAGTGTAGTGTAAACATTTTCAATTTTTTTTTTTTTTTTATAGTCCATGTTATCACAGTAAAGGGTTTGAACTGGGGCCATCATACGAGCAGAGATACACTGGGTGGCAGTTATTTCTCTCAAAAACTCTTGGAAATCATTTCAAAGATTTGTATTTCTAAACTCTTTTGCTGAATATTTTGTAACTGTCACAAAGACGCGCGAACGTCTTCGCATATTCTGGCCAACATGTTACATCGTTCCGTGGTTTGATAGAATAAGGATTTTTTTTTTTTTTTTTTAAATCGAAGTCTGTTTTAAATGTTTTGTGCCCCCTTCGGTTGGTGCTTTCTGGGTTTATTAGCGCCGTTACTGTTTAGCAGGTACCCTGCACATGTTTAAGAACCCCAAGCAGTTTTACAAATGAGTGACAAACCCCATGTCCATTCATATTCCTCGTCTACCAATCACAAGCTTATTAGCAGTCAGCCCTCCTTAAGCGATAGCTGTCGGCAACATGTGGAGGCATTACTATAGCAACCAGTGGATGTGACATGTGCTACAGACAGGGACTCAGCAGCTCCCGAATATAAGGAGGGGCTCAGACATACACTTTGTTGTCACAAAGAAAAAAAAACACCATCCCCTTCCTTTTCACTGAATCATGACCGCTCGAGGAGACTCGCTCGATAGCCCCGCTTCAGAATTCTGTAAGATCTTCACTGAGAGTGCGGGTTCTTTCCTTTTTTTCTTCCCCCCGCTAAAAGTACGGCAAGCTTCATCAGCCTTTGGTGATGCTGACGCGGATGAGAAGACTGCTAACTTTTTTAGGCGCAGGATTGAGACGAAGGTGCGGCGGCACCGGAGCCTTGCCTGGCACAGATAACTCTCTCCCGGAATAGGACATAGCTTCGTTCTTCCCAAGGAAATCATCCCTTCCGTTTTACAATGAACCAAGGTAATCACGTACGCGCATGTGCTCTATAATATTTCTTACTTTGTTTTTTCTTACATTGTTATTGCGACTTTAAGGTGGACGTATGCTGAACATATGAGTTTCCGACGACTTGTCTCAGTAGCAAACGTTTTCTATTTAGTCGGCTGCCTGGGGTTGTGCTATCCTATAAACGCTGCCTTGGATACTGCCGTTTATTAACTGGTACGGCATGTGCGATGCTGCAGGGAAATCAGTGTCCACTCGTTTTGCTTACGAGGAACTATCAATATAGCAGTGTTTATTTTCTATTAGTTGCCTTAAATTCGCGCGCCGTTCAGACGCCTAATGTGGCGTATTAGCCGTACTGTTGCAAACGATTTATGTTTTAATCCCGCTTTTGTTAGCGGTTCGGCTGTAAAGGAAAGAGATGTGGTACGTAATATTCCGTTTTATGGTGTATGTGTTGAAGCATATGTATGGAATTGTGTTTTTTTTAAAAGTTTGTTTTACACTTAACTGCGAATTATTTAAGGACCATCACACATTCGAGAACGGTGGGTGCGCACATAAGGGCGATGGGATTTAAAGAAAAGTTTGAGCAAACGGTTTATTTGCGACTCAGATATAAAGAATGTCAGACTGGCCGCATAGAATACTGCCCCAGCGGATAATCAATAACGCAGGTGTGTACAAAAAGTAATTACGGCTCGGTAGTGTGCCGCGCCGCCTCCAATGTGTTCTTGTCAGGTGAACGAAACCGCGGGCTACGTTTTATTTATCACCTTTCAGACTAAGTTTTGGATGGAGGTATATATTAAAATATGTCTGGTTATTGTCCGTTAAAAACGATTTAGATACAGAAAAAATGATCTGCCTAGCACTAGTAGATAAAGAATATACACTTGTGATTCATATAAAATAGTTGTAATCCAATAGTATGCTAATATAATCTTGTTGTCTTGAGAAAGTAGTGTTATAATTTTTAATAATGTTATCATTGATTGTTATTCTTAAATAAAATAAAAATATATCTGTTTCCTCAGACAGGGGCAGACATTCCTTTTTCATAATTTACTAACTTTAAATTTAGCCCTTTACAGAATTAATATAAATTATAACATGTTCATATTATCAGACCTGATCTAGTGGTAAAGACAAAATCGGAAAGCGCGGACATACAATTTCTACAAATAACACCACAGACTCCGGCCCTGCCTGACTCATGTGGTAAAGATAATGTGTTGTTTTTTTGCTGTTGTATAATTCTTGCACTAAATGTCATGTTTCCTCAGAACATCATTAGATACTCAGCAAATTTTACAAAAGGACGATGGTTCAGGTAACGAAACGTGAACAGGCACATTCGCAAAATTTGAATCAAGCAATATGTGATCCAAAAGCAAGTTGAAGCCCAAAACTTGCCCTGTTTGATGGGAACCTTTTGAATCTCTGAGGTGAAAAAGTCAGTGGTGCGAGCGGGCGGTGGTTTTTAAAAGAAAAATCGTCTCCTGGCCATTGGCTACGTGCCGGGGGTCAGGCCGAGGATATTACCGGGTCTTCACAAGTGAATGGACCAGTGACCTCTCTCAGTCATTTAAATAAAGACAGGAGGCTCCAGAAACCCATCTGCCCTTTGTTTACTTTCTCCGGATTTGGGTAATCCTCTCGTACCCCTGCCCCACTGGAGCGAACGCCTTCTAGTTCTTCCGCCATCACAGATTTCTAACATTCGAAAATTTGAAGAAACTGGTGTGTCTGGCCCGTCTTCCGGTTCCGATTTTTTCCCGGCAACACAGTTTTAATTTAACATTATTTCTTTCGCTAGGAAATTATTATTCTTTTTTTTTTTAAAAAAAAAGAAGGACGAAGATGGCGTGTTCATGTGCAATAGGCCATACATTTTGAATTTGATGCCTTGGTTTAGATCTATTTTTATTTTCATAACATGCATAGTTAATATCATACTGTGATGTTAACAAAAGCTATCTTTAAACATTTTTACAATTGTAACAGCTCGTTTTGAAACACCCATTTTAGATTTATGAACATATGTTTATATGTTTATGAAAATATAAATATAGCCTATGTATTTTTGACCACCCCTGCAAATGATATGTGTGTGATTTTATATATTTTTTTGTTTTTTAGTATTTTAAGTTTTTTCACATTTTCATTTTCTAATTGCTGATAGATTTTTTCCCTGAGCTATTTGAAAAATACTTTCTCCCCAAGATCAAGGAGTGACCTTTCTATGCTTTTGTTAATTCCACCACTGCCACCGAACTTTAGATCGCCATTTTCCTAAGATAGAAGCGTATCACTGAAGAGTTACAGTAGACACAGTGGCTACATTAATTCCTTTGTGAAAGCCTGGGAGGAGAATCTGTGTGTGTGTGTGTGTGTGTGTGTGTGTGTGAATTCACGTTTGCCTGTGTGTGAAGTGGGAATTTGCAAGTACAATTTCATCTGGACAGATGAACAAAAGTCCCCGTTGGCATAAAGAGAGCTCTCTCTCCCCCTGTCCCAGCTGACAATGCTCTCGGTTTGGGGTTTTCTAAAGACCTCTGTAAAGGACACGTCGTGTGAGGAGCTGATAGACAATCGTTTTCACTCAATTCCAGTTCCTTCTAAAGGATATGTGACAAAATTGCAAGTGGAGAGAAAAAAAAAAGAATTATTGTCAATTACTTGGGTAATGCAAAGGAAATAGGGCTTTCACATAAAATTCCTGAGCAGAGCTTAATTAGAGTGGTTTAGAATTTTTTTTCCCCAATTATCAATTAGATGTTTGAAAATGTTTCAAGGGTCACGTAGAAGCATCGGAGACTCTGGGTTTTGTGATGTAATGCTACTTTAATATAGTCTTAGGGACATCTTTTAAAATATGGTTGCTGGGGCCACAATTTGTTTTGGTGTGTCTCTAATTAGTGACTCCTGCCCTCTTTGACCATAAAATATATTTATGATGACACCGCCCTCCTGGTCATCACTGGAGCAACTTATAGGTGTCACGTTTTGTGAATTATAGAGCCCCGTTAATGATGTGTTGATTTAGAAGTCACACGTCAGCACTGGGTCTCCAGGAAGGGCATACCCACCTTTACTATCTAATGGACCTGCTGATAAGTTTGGTTTTTAATGCATGTTAATTTTTATTTATTTATTTTTTTTTCCACTTTCTTTCATTGGCTGTGTTTTCGCCAAACACAATTAAGAAATACAAACGCACTCTTTCTGTTTAGTCATAATTAATTGTGGACGTTATTTCGCTAACCGCAATCTTGTATTCATCACAATCTTTTCATGTAATTCAATTGAAAGCATTAAGCCTGTTTGAAGGAGGGAGGGGGAGCAGATTCTAAAGCCCGTCTCGTTGGTGAGGCATCCTTTCGTCTGCCTGCTTTTCAAAGAGATTTTCTTTTCTGTTTCTCGCGTTTGAATCGCTCAGCTCCTGTTCCACAGCTGCCCCGTCTGTGCAGTGAGGACGTCGCACCGTGTACGACTTGCTCAAACCTCATCCTCGTTTTAAATGTTCACTACCCCTTTGTTTCAATGATTTTTAATCTGCTAAATGTAAAACGGGGGGGGGGGGGCATCACAGCGTAGACTTTAACCGAGATGGTTCAGACCCCTCCGCTGCGTTCGCTGATGGTTTGGTGGAAGCCGGCGCTACCATGACGGCACGGCGTCCAGATCTCTGCGTCTGTCCGGGTGTGGGCTAAATTTGTATGTTATACTTTTGCAAAGAAACAATAACACTTGCTTATTCCTTGAACCTAAGTTTTTTTTTGCGTATAAATATTCGTTAAAAAGATGCAAGGTTGGCCGTGGAATTGTAGTTCTGTTTTGCGTTTGAAAGCATCACTTTCCCTGGTCAGTGCGTCAGTTCTCGATTTTCTCTGCTTATCCTTGTCTAGCTATACTAGGAGATTTTAGGATATAGGCGATGGGTGCCGCCGTGCAGATGTTAACGCACCTTCCAAATACGCACCCTTCTGAAAAATACACACTTCTCTGACTTCCCTGACTGAGGCCGCATTTCAGATTTTTCTCCCGTAAGCGCAGGCAGGCCGGTACGCAAACCGAAGTGTTGATCCTCACGCCCTCGAAAAGGGGGACGTTTAGCGGCGGCGGTCCCCTGGAAACAATGCCCCAGGGGTCTATTCTCTCTACTCCGCCGCTACTCCGCCTCCCAGGACCAACACATCTGACCGACCCCTCCTCCTCCTCCTCCTCCGTGGTACCCTATAGTGAGGCCTCGTCCTGGAGCCCCCTTTAAGCCCTGTTTTTCCATTAACTCAAAGCACAGGCACGGCCTAATCCTGCACACTGCAGGCAAGGAGGCTAATTAGGGACAAGCTTTTACTGTCGAGGCGGACAATAATTGCCAGGTGGCCTTTATGATGTCAAGATAAAGAAAAGCAAGAAGAAAAAAACAAGTCTTTTGCTGTCCAAGAAGGACCTGCATGTGCATCACCCGAGACAGGGTGGAGAACACAATACCCAATGCAAGATGACTATTAGAACAAGATAATGAATTTAGCCAGCCGTTTGTATTCGGCGAGGGTAGTGGCGGGGGTGCAAATCCACAATTCCAAATTTTTTTGTGACGCTCTGCGAATGGGGTGACAGGAACGTGGAGGGACTCATTATTCCCGGCTTATGAAAGCTGGGACGTTTTTTTTTCCTTGATAATTTAAAAAAAAAAAAAAAAAAGGAGGGAAGTGTTGCCCAAATAAGTCTGAATGTAAAATAAGCGGGACTCATCCTGTTCCCTCTGCGGAGCGTTCGCAATTGTTTGCTGGGATGCCTCTTATAATGAAACTAACCGGGGAGGGCTTTGGGGAGGGGGTGGGGCGGCATTGTTAACGCGCGGGGGGTGTGTATGTGTGTGAGGGGGTTCTGCTTTCGCCGGGAATGATGGGAGATGGGTGCCCTGTGCTGACGCTGCCGTTGTGAAGGATCGGGGGATCTGCCTTCCCCAAAAAGTAATTTTCCATTACGATGTCCCCTGGGTGTGAAACGCTGGGAAGGCTCGCCTCAAAACTTGCTATGATGGGGTGGGTGTGGGAGGAGGAGGGGTGATGGGGTGGAGGGGCGTTGGAGGTGAACAAGCCTTTTCATCGTCAGTGCATCTTTGCGTTTGTAAATATGAACGTCGGGAAACCTCGCTGCCTGTTTCTCTTGCGGGATGTCGTTAAAATGCAGCGTGTCCCTCTGATGGCCCACCTCTCCCTCCACCCCAGAACAGCGGGGCAGACATGCTGCCCATCCGGAGCAGAGAGGCGCAGCCGTCCAGGTTCCTGGTGCTGACGGCCGTCTCCCTGGCCTGCACAGTCGGGCTCTTGGGGGCCTCAGTCGGGGCTCTCTGCCTGCTCCGCCGTCGATCCCACCGGGACCTCAAGGAGAAGCTGGCCGGGCCAGGGGCCGACGCCACTGCCACCTATCAGGTAAGACTACCTCACAGCGTCCTGGGCTCCTCATTGGCCGAGGTTACGCCTCGACCTAGAAGCGTCCTGGTTGGTCGGGGACTGTTACATGAAATGTGTCCGCGTGTGTGTGTGCGTTTTGCAAGCGTGTTTTGTGGAGACCGTTTTTTCCCGGAGTGAATGAATATTAATGGTTTTGTATTTAATAATATTTTGTGGTTTTTTCGTTTTGGCTTTAGTTAAATTTGGTAAAATTTTATTTTGCGGTTTAAATCATTTTAAATGATAAAAAGCGAAATATAGATAATTACAAAAAATATGTGTATAAATAAATTATAGAGCATATCCTGCAGATGATGGAAATCTTCATAAAGATCTAAAGATGTAGTTCATTGTGGTCTTCCGGGCTGTATTTTCTCTGGATTTTAATATATAAAATAACATTTTAAAATAATACATTTATAAATTCGTTTTTTTTTAAATTACAGTCATAAGTCAATTAACATTTATCGTCATTTGCCAAAGATTATTTGATTTTTATTTTTAGTGACAAGCCATTTGAGCTGTTGCGTCTCAGAATTATGTTCAGCACAGTGTGAGGCTTATTATAATTTAAATCAGAAAACATTAAAATTCCAGAAGCTTTTCTATGTCCAACTTCCTTAATGAACATGATGGAATAGTTTTAGAGACAGCTGTAATTGCTATAATGTGCTTTTTAGCATGTAAGTTGTGTCAGTCACGATTCTGGGGGCACAGTGATTGAAGTCAATATTGATTTTATAATGAACTCTGCCTCAATTAATCTGCCAAGTGTGGCACAAATCTTGACAGGTTTTTAAAGTTGAAGCAAACGTTGAAATTGTTTTTTCTTTTGGATTGCTGTTTATTAAAAACAATTTACGTAAATGGTGCAATTAATTCAGTGCTCCTATCATAATTCCTTTTTCAATTTTTTTTAATGATAATGCTTTTTCCCCCCCCTCCTCCAGGTTGGATTATAGCTCTGTTTGTGCCTGTTTGTAGCAGTGTGTCTGAGTCACCTTGTGCACCTGGCTGTATGGTACGGAACAAAGAGAGGCTTCAGGTCCACTGTAAAACGTTTTAGGAAACGTTAAAAAAACGTTTCTGCTGTGTGATTTCCCCTTTCTCTGGGTCCTGTAATCAGACTGCTTGCTGAGCCTCCCGAGTAGCTTGGTTAAGGCGCTCTCCCGAACGCAGATCCATGAGCCAGGGTGGAGTTTGCCGGGTCGGATCCAGCTCGTGCTATTAGCCAATCGGCTAATGGCTGGGGGAGCAGAGTGGTGGCTCACAATTGGCTCAGTGTCGCCTGGGCTCGGGTGGCTAAAATTGGCTGGGCTTCTGCGCTAACGACCTACAGACCTGCTGTACCGGGAGGGACGTGTCTCTCCTCCTCTAGGCACTGAACCTCCGTGTAGCCTGCGGTGTTGAAAAGAGACTGGTGGCTCAGAGTTGGAGGAGACTTCCTCACCCTCTCCGCGCGTGGAGGATGGAGTCGTAGTGATGACCCGAGATCCGTTAGGACAATTGGGCGATCACAATATATATATATATATATATATATATATATATATATATATATTACCACAGGTTGCAATTGCGGCCTGCCTCGCTGATATCAATCCGCGAAAACCTCATTGTCAGTCTGATTCTGCGGGAGTATGTGTTTCCGCTGTTCAGCCGGCAGTGAACTGGGACTTCCCTGACTGCAGTGAGGGATGTCTGGCTGGGGCCCTGTGGTGCCGGCGAGTTTCACACAATTAAAATTTTGCTGCAGTATGAGCCGGCTCCGCTCCCAGCTTCCAGCCCGGCAGTGTCGGCCACGCTCTCCAGTGCTCCTCAATGCCGACGGCACGTCCTTTTGATCCGACAACAATGCTCAGTACAGTTATTTACACATTTTGTACACGTCGGACTTCTCATTATAATGCAATCCAGATTGTGGCCTTGGATTTTTGAGCCGTTGGTTCTACAATACAACATTGGTTCTGCTATATAGTATTGTCAAGAAAGAAATGATCACAGATGTGGTTTAACTAATCCAGGGGTTATTTTAGCATGTGTAAACAGTCTATTTAATGGTCAACTGCCCTGCGTAATTGCCCTAGCGAACTGCCCTGCATGACTGCCCAGTGTAAATGCCCTGGCACTTTACTGGCAGGATGTATGGGGGCAAACCAACGAGGCCAACCGAAAGATAATGCCTGGACACGTGTAGGGGGCTAATGTGGCGGGGTGGTAACACCGTGCTCTCTCTGCCACCTGTTTTATGACCCCGCACTGATGCATGAGCGCCCAAGCCCTGGAGAGGCGACCCTGCATTAACGTGCATTGCCCCCCTCATTAGCAGAAAATGAGTGTGTGTGTGTGTGTGTGTGTGTGTTTTAAGTGTCTGTGTTTGTATGAGATATTACTTAGTCTTAGCACCGTCCTCCGTCGCGGCAGATTATCAACCTGCGCTGTTTTGTTTCATTTGGTTTTGCAGATCAACAATTGAATGAGGCCTTGTGTAAAGCTGCAGTGTTTAACAGGTTTTTGACCAAAAATGTGCTAATGCTAGTGCTAGCGTGCACTTCTCATCTATGGATTAATTCTGTCATTCACTTTGCTATATTTAATTTCTGCGGCAGCTTTAGTTCAGCATGTGCCGTTGGCTTTAGTGTAGTGTAAACTTTAGTGTAGTGTAAACTTTAGTGTAGTGTAAAAGAATACTTAGGGTTACCTCCTCTGATCCACGACTGGTTTTGTCAAGGGACTCGGAGCACGGCCTGGTTGATCAGTACTGGCCCTCTGTCATATTTATGGCCATTGCTGGTGGTTGATATGGACATATTTACAGATCTGTTAATGGTAGACGGTGATTGTCTGTGGCTGTCTGAGACGCTGTGTCTGAGACTTATAGTCAGAGTTGAGTGTGTGTGTTTGAGACCCTGAGTGTTTGTATGTGAGTAAGAGAGAGAGTTTGTATTTCTAATTAAAATCACAATTAAGTGCCTCAGCATTTCTCCACGACTGGGATTTTGGAACCTCAGTGTAGTAGTACAGGTAGGCCTGTGTGTTGTAATTAATGAGGATATCGAATGCTGTCCCAGAGGGAACAAGCTGTTTCGTCGGTCTAATATTAAGCCACGTTTTATTACAGGCTGTACCAATACTTTCTGTTGCACTGGCTTTTGAAACGCAATATAAAAAAGTAATTGTAGTTTTCTTAAGAGTAAAAACCTATTTGATTTAACTGCTTACGGTACAGGAACAGAAAAAAAACCCACGAAACGGTTAGTAAATTTCTGCCTGCAACAGCTGTGAAGCCAAAATATATATATTTTTTAAAGATCATCTGGCAGCCGTTGGCTTTTAATGTGTTTTTATTTTGAACTTGGCTTGTGTCCGCAATGTCATTTTCATTTCATTTAATTTGAACCGATTGTATTTTTTTGTGGCACGAATGTGGACATATACGCTTTTGAAGGCTTCCACGGCTTATCT
>JAOYSI010006388.1:0-12874 GCA_025775065.1 Hiodon alosoides | reverse complement strand
TTGGCTACTGTATCAAAAAGAAATCTTGGGTTGTTTTTGTTCTCCTCAATTAGTTTGGAGAAGTATGCAGAGCGAGCGGCCACCAACGCACATTTATGATTACAAACACTGTCTTTCCACACAATAAGGAAAACCTGTAGTTTGGATGTGCGCCACTTGCGCTCCAGCTTATTACATTTCTGCTTGAGTTTCCGCGTATAATCAGTGTACCACAGAGAGAATTTATTATGTTTTATTGTTTTCATTCTCAGACGAGCTACCAGATCTACCAGATCTCCACTTAATGCCTTGTTATAGATATCTAGCATTTCATCAACTGAGGTAATAATATTGAATATTGTTTCCAATACGGTGACTCACTGCTGTATGTTAATACCTAGGAGCGGTATTCCGGCGGTTCAGTCTATTTTGGAAGATTTTGGCTCCTTCTTAGGTTACAGAGTCAATGTCCAAAAGAGTAAATGTCATCCTGTCAATGCCGCAGCCCTGGGACTACAACAAGGAGACATGCCTTTTCAACTCAGTAACTCGGGCTTCCAGTACCTAGGGATCAGTGTAACTTGGGAGCTGTCTGCTCTACTATCTGCTAACTTCTCCCCTCTTATATCAAAAATGAAGGCTGACTTTTCATTAAAAATGAATACCGTTAAAATTTATGTTCTACCCAAGTTTCTTTATTTATTCCAATGTATTCCTTTGTTTCTACCCAAACATTTCTTCAAGACATTACATCTCGACATCAGTTCCTTTATTTGGGGGGGAGGGCACTCAGAGTCTGTAAATCTCTTCTTCAGAAATGTACACTGGGTGGTGGTCTCGCATTGCCCAACTTCCAGCTATACTGCTGTATTTTTTTTTTGGATCAGATCGCCTGACTCCCCGTGGTGTCGACTGGAGGTGTGGTCTTGTGTCTCGTCTTCCCTCCCAGCACTGGTTTACTCCCCCTAACCGACTAACCCCTCTGGCTTTACTGACCACCCAGTGGTGCTGTTTACTCTCAGCGTTTGGTACTAGTTCAGACAGCACTTCAAGTTCTTGTAGGTTTCCACCTTAATTCCACTGTGTTTTAACCATTTATTCCCTCCAGCACTCTCAGATTCCACCTTTTAGATTTGGTTCAACAAAGGGATAAAATCCTTTCACAACCTATATAAAGATGGTATATTCTTTAGTTTTGCTAGATTGTCTTCTGATTATGGATTGCCCAACTCTCATATGTTCCGGTATTTTCAAGTTAGGCACTGTGCTCACACTCGCTTTCCAGGTTTCCCTTCTCTGCCCCCCAGGTAGCCCTGAGATGAGCTGTTCTGTTTGGATCCATTCCAGAGGGGAGCCCTAAGATTAACAAAAAACAACAAAAATCTCTAAGATTTACCATTCTTTAATGTCCTTTGATAACCTTATAGATATTAAAACAAGGGCTGCTTGGGAACAATAGCTGGGGATGAATATAATGGAGGAATGGTGGGGTAAAGCAGTTAATGTAATACACTTGACTACACCATGTGCCCGACTTAGTCTGATACAATTCAAGGTAGTACACAGGGTTAATTATTGTAATTATTGTCTTTCACAGATTTTCCCGGATGTCAAGGATAGGTGTGACAGATGTCAGAGCTCACCATGTAATCTGACCCATATGTTTTACTCTTGCTCAAGACTGCAGCAGTTTTTGAACAATTATTTTATTATAATGTCTACTGTCCTTAAATACAATCTCCAAATCTGCCCATTTATAGCTATATTCGGAATTCCTGGGAATTCAAACACCTTTGACCATCACCTCATTATTGGCCAGACGCTAAGAGGTTGCTATATTAGGTGCATTGAAAAATGGCATCCTTTTATTTCTTATTTTAATGGTCTACACAGTTTGCCTTCTGATTGATTCCCCCTCCCCCCTTTTTAAAATGTATTAAAATTTATTTATTTTATTTATTTTATTTATTTTATTTATTTTATTTATTTTATTTATTTGTTTGTTTTTCTTTATTTTCTTTATTTTTTTTCACCTCGAACATTTTTTCCTAAATAATTTAGTTGTTTAATATATTTTAATACATTCCCTAAAGCTAAATCTGCTTTAGTTAGAAATGGGACAACTTTTCAAGCACTTTGCATAATTGTTGATGTTGAAATTATGAACGTATGTGCTTATATTTAAGAAAGCTATACCTGGGGGTACGGATAGTTTTACAGTACATTGTTATTGAGACGCTTTTGCACTATATGTGTGTGGGTACATGTATGTATGTGTTGTGGCAACCCCGGGCGTCAGGACGGCAGATGATGCAGAAGCCGCACCCCCCTCAAGCTAGGGGGCAGGTCCTTGAGGGGCGGTAAGTTCCCTCCCCAGCAATCTCCGGCACAGCTGACACGCATCGGCTGATTGGGGAGGGAAAAGAACAAAAGCCGGCCGCTACGAGGAGAAGATGTTGGCGTCGGCCGTTTCAAATTATGTCATGATCGCTGAAGCACCTTACGTGTGTTAGTTGGTTGGAGACGGGTTTGACCTTTGCTGAGTCCATCTGGATCCCACCAGCTGATACAATAAATTCAAGGAAGGACACCGTTGGTGGAAGGCACACTTCTTAACCTTTGCGTACAGCGGGTTCTCCAGGAGAAGCTAAAGGACTCTCCAGTCAGATCTGGAAAACCTTCAAAATGTCATCTAGGTAAATAAAAACAAACCGGTGTATCATGTTTTGCAAGACATAGATAACCAAGATAGTTAACCCAAAAGGAATGACCAGGTATCATTGCAATCTTGTCTTTTATATCCTTGGCTAACCCATTAAAGAACGCGTCGCACTGGGCTGCCGAATCTCATCCGCATGTGGTGGCAAGGGTGCGGAACTCTATGGCATACTCAGAGACTGACATTCAACCCTGGTGGATCAGGAGTAGGTGACGGGCAGCTTTTTTTTCATGTGTGGAGCGGTCAAACACCTTGTGCATCTCATATAAAAATGAAGAGTAGTCAGTAAAAAAAAGAGAGTTGGATTCCCTCACTGCTGTACCCCACTCTCTAGCCCAACCAGACAGCAGTTTGATAACGTAGGCTATTTTAACTCACTCAGTCTAGAAAGTGGATGGTTGCAACACAAAAACTAATGAACATTGGGATTACCAGCATAGCGTTTAGGGTAAGGCAGTTAAGGCTCTTGCACAGGCTGGGGGTAGTGGAGCAGGGAGATGGAGACGGGTGAGATGAAGCGTGTGTTAGCTGAAGCTGCTGTTTCTGCACAGAGATATCTGTCATGTTGGCAACAAACAACTCCAGTGCCTGTGGATGGAATCAAACTGGATCTGATGCTTCCCCGGTATGGTACCCTGTCTCTCCAAAACAGTCTTTAATTGGCTGTTTGTTGTGTCCATCTTGGTCAGATTAAATTGTCAGATACGGGGTGGGAGGGATTCAGTCAAAGACCAAGGCACGGTGAGGAGTGAGGTTTATTTTAATCCGAAAATCAAACAGGCAAACAGATACAAAAACAGCATGCAGGCTCGGAATCCTGGGACAGTGAGTGTTCAAAAAACAGAATTTGCTATTCCAAAACGACCGGTGAAATTAGGGTCAGAAACAGACAGTGGTCACAGGTAGCAGCACAATGAACCACTGGAAAGATTCAGGTAAGATATTTGCACGCTCTGGCAGATATCAAAGGCAGGGTAAAAGTAGTGGAGTCAATTGAGCAACACAGGTTAAGCTTGTGAGATAAACAATTTTCTCTGGTCAAGGGTGTGCTGGAAGGCAGGTGGGCAGGAGCACTGTTTTGATAACAAAAAGCAAAACCATGCTTTCAATAAATCAGAGAGCGGCCGGAGAATGACGCATTGGGGAAGGGTTTGACCTTTTTTATTGCCATATTTTAAACAAACTTAAAGATGCTAATAAACAACAGAAGAAAACAACCCAACAAAAACCTCCCTCTTTGGGGCAAACTAACACAAACAGTTTAAACCATACCGCACATTAATAGTGTCCATACATCCAGTCCTTCACATCCAGAGTGTGATTACCATTAGTGGAACCCTACTCAGGAACACAAGAAGTCCAATTATTAGAGGTGTGGCCCTCCCTCTCAGTGATGCCGTCCGTCAAGTGTCTCCCAGCTACACAAAAACAAAAACAAACAAAATGGCGCAGATCAGGTTGAAGTACTGACAGTGGTCGCCATTTCCTCCAGCACACCCTTTGCTGGGCCATGATCTTATTTTTATTATATAAATTCTGATTACTTTCTGTGTTAATATATCTGTCCAGTACACCAAAACAACGGGCCAATGTTATGTGCTATACATTGGGCCACCTGATTGAGTCAGGTGAGTATTATTGGTGAGTTGGTGTCATGTCACTTCCTAGTTGGAACGTTTTGCTGTAGATCCGTTGCCACAATTTTAACTCCACGGTTTATATATATATATATATACATTTAGTCTCTTAAAATCAGATTTAAAATCAAAATAAACCTTTGGTGGTGGTTGTGGTTTGTGCCATAAAATAAAAATTTAAAAATCGAATTCAAGCAGATTGAATCCCCCGGACCAGTCGACCGAACCGCTGTCAAAAAAAAAAACATGAGTATGGCTTCAGAATGCACTCTGCTGTACATACAGTGCGACATGCTTTAAGTTAGCTCCATCAATATTAGCGGTTCCGATAACTTTGTTTGTAAGAAATGTAATAACCTGGAATGGGCTAAATTCACATGAAATTATTAAGTATTTCCCCCCAAAAAATAGGCCAGGTGTAGATCTTCCGGCGAAGTGTCAAGCAATAGCAACAGAGCAAGCGACTACTGACTACTAATAACTATTTAGACATGATTTAGAAAACAACTAAAGTAATTAAAAACATGCTTGATTTACTGCTGTACATTGTTGTGTACCGCAATGTGAGTTTTCTGGCATATTTAATACAGTGATAAGCTTCCATAAATTCCCAGGAATTTAGGAAGACCTGAGGAGAATGTGACTGGTCAAGATTAGAAGGGACCAATTCCATGTTACGGACCACACTCGGGTCTGTAGCCAACACTTTAGACACTTTAATACTCTGAATTTTTAAATTTTAGTTTCTTAGCATATGTTTTTATCCAAAGCGACTTAGAGTTTACAATTTCTAAATGCATCCATTTACACAGATGGATATTTTACTGAAGCAATTCAGGTTAAGTACCTTTCTCAAGGGTAAACAGCTGAAGTGGGATTTCAACCAGCATCCTTACGGTTACAAGCCCAGAAACAGTTCAGTCAGGTTTTCGAACAGGGCAACAGCAATCATTAAGGTTGTAAATTATATTCTAATGGCATCTGACTATAACTTGGTGTCTGTTGTAATACTGCTTGATTTAAGTGCTGCATTTGATACAGCTCACCATAGCCTCTTCAAAAGACTTGATACCCACTTAGGCATAAAAGGGATTGCTCTATCTTAGTTGAGGTCATATTTGACAAATAGGTTTCAGTTTGTTAAAACTGGGGAAGACTCATCTGATTAGTTTCTAGTTAAATATGGAGTACCACCAGGTTCAGTGTTGGCCCCCTTCTATTGTATTTGTATATGTTACCCCTTAGGGATATCAGCCGTAGGCATTGTTATGTGGGTGACACGCAGTTATATCTGTCACGGGTAAGGATTTTCTGTTGGCTAGATTGGAGTTTTGTTTGAAAGAAAATTATCAGAAATTATCATCCTTGGCCAAAAAGGCCATGTACAAGGCTCAATGACTATGTGCTGGACCTAGATGGAAAGCTAATAAAACATTGGTTATTGTTATTAGGGTATTGGTTAAAGATCTTGGAGGTTTGATCCAGATCTTTCTTTTTGACCGGCATACTAAAGATATTGCTAGAATAGCATTCTACCACCCAAGAAATATTGCCAAGATTAGACATTTTTTAGGTGATCGGGATGCAGAGAAATTAATCCACGCTTTTGTTACTTACAGACTTGATTATTGTAATGCTATATTATCAGGTGGCTCAAATACAGCCACAAATACATTACAAGTTGTTCAGAATGCTGCTGCTAGGATCCTTACTAGACGTAAGAAATATGATCACATCACACCAGTGTTGGCTTCATGACATTGGCTGCCAATAAGGCAGTGGACTGATTTTAAGTTACTTTTTTTTACTTTTAAGGTTGTAAATGGGCTAGCTCCCTCGTATCTAACAGATATTATAGTCCCGTATGTTCCATCTAGATTACTTTACTTAAGAGGCTGGGAATCTATATATACTAAAAATATTCAAATCAAAATCGGGAGGTAGAGCATTTGCATATAGAGCTCTACAACTTTGGAATAGTCTCCCAAAATTTGCGCAGGAATCGGACACAGTCTCTATATTTAAAGCAAGATTAAAAAACGCATCTTTTCAAGGGCTTCGTCCCAGTTGAAGGGCTGGCCCTTGTCGGTCAGATGATGGAGTGGGCTGGGGTTGGTGGCGAAGTCCTGGACGAAGTAGTAGGATGTCAGGCCCAGGAAGCTCGAGGTACACAAGACAACGACTCCGGGGTACATCTGCCAGCACCCTCTCCATCAGCCACTTGAAAGTAGCCAGTACGTTCCAGAATGCAAATGGCATGACGCGGAACTGCCACAACACCTCTGCCCGATGGTGAAGGCGGTCTTTGGCTTTGCGTCAGGGGACAGCTCCACTTGCCAGTAGCCACTGCGTAGGTCGAGGGAGCTGAACCAGCTAGACCCCGTGATGTGGTCGAGGGCATCGTTAATTCGAGGGAGCAGCTAGGAGTCTTTCTTTGTGGCAGCGTTAAGGCATCAATAGTCCACACAGAACCGGTAGCCACCATCCTTCTTCTTCACCAAGATGACCGGGGCCACCCACAGGCTGTCGGAGGGCTCAATCACTCCAGCAGCAGCCATCTCTCGGATCTTGTCCTCCACCACCTGTCGTTTGGCAAGTGCCAGCTGATGGGGGTGCAGCCGGAGGAGCTGAGCAGAGCCTCTCTCAATGGCATGCTGGATCAGTCCGGTCCACCATCAGGCTTCGTCTTTGGCAGCGAAAATGTCCATGTAGTTGTCAAGGAGGCTTTTCAACTGGTGGCGCTGCGGTGGGTTAAAGCCGTTGCGGTTGCGTAGCCATAGGTCGCATATGGCCTCTGTTGTCTCGGCAGGACAGCAGGACAGCAGGCTGTGGTGGGGCCGGCCTCCCGGTGGCAAGCAGGTCAGATGATGGTCTGTGCTGTTGAGTTGGTGAGGCACCGGGGCTTGATATCTGCGGGACAGCAGCTGCTCGACGGTTGGTCCTTGGGTCCCTCCGACCGGACTGGAGCACCGCGGCCTCCGTGCCGAGGGCGATGTCGGCCTTTTCTCTGCGATTTTTTTATTCGGCAGAATGCAGCGCCGTCAACTAAATAGAAATTCTTCCCGTTTCGGGGCATAAAACAACGATGAAAATCGTAACAGAAATTCTTCCCAGATCGGGTCATAAAACAACGATAAAACGCAAAATAAATTATTCCCGGGTTGGGGCATAAAACAACGAAGAATAAATGACAAAAAAACAACGTCCTCCTCGCTTGAGGGTACTCGAGGGTCTCTCTCACCCGTCTCTCTATAAAACAGAACACAGAATTTTAAGTTCGGCGTTCGCTACCTCTGTGTGGCTCACACCTGTCGCTTCCACTGTGTCGCCCTTATCTTCATCGTGGCCGGCTTTTGTTCGTTCGGCTTCATCAGCTGATGCATGAGCACTGCGTCCGCACTCGCCAGGAAGGAAACGTACCTCCCTTCAATAATGTGCCCTCTTGATTGCTGTGATTGAGGTTTGTGACGCGTCCGTCTTCCTGACGCCTCGGGGTTGCCACACTACTCTAAATGGATTTATGATCGGCAAACTTTACTCCATATTCATACGGTTGTGACGGACCTTTCCCATAGTGGAAAATATATTTCACCTGGGATTCATTTCACCGAAGTCAGCTGATCCATATTCTTCAGAATCAGGGTATCGCCAAAATAAACACAGGAGGAGTCAAGGCAGACGAGCTGGAGCTTCGATGGAAAGGGATTGGCCGGAAATTTCACCAACAGCACAGAAGTTCACCGCTAAGCTTGGTGCAACGAGGGCACGGAGTCTGAGATGCTCATGGTTTAGGTTGGTCTTCATGGACAGTTGTTGGGAAGCCGAAGGGTTCAAAAGGCATTAATCAGAATAATTTGCACTGGCAACTGCCATTAAGGGATTGCTGACATACTCTGATGAGTCTGGTACTGTTAAAATTACTCAGATCGTCAGATCGATTTTAAATAAATCTTTTATTTTAAATAACTTTTTTGCATCTTACGATCTGGACTTTTTAATCATCTTGGGAACATGGCTGAATGTCGGGGAGTTGAGCCCCCTTATTGAACTTTCCCCGCCGGGATGTACATTTTTTGGTACTCCAAGATCTGCTAGACGGAGCGGGGGACTTTCTTGTGTTTAAAAAAACCCAGTTATAACAGTTTTGAAGCGCAATTACTGATGCATATAGACCTGTTCTTTGTGCCTTGATGTACAGACAGCCTAAATGTAACAAAGACTTTATTCTGGTGTTTTCAGAATTTTTGTCCTATGTTGTTCCCATGAGTGATAATATCTTAATTATTGGTAATTTCAACATTCATGTGTGCTGCCCTGCATTCTGAATTTGTTTTAGATCTGGTGGACTCTTTTAATTTCACTCAATGTGTTACTGGCCCCAAACATGAGCAAGGCCATACTCTGGATTTGATTTTATCTTTAGGGCTTCCTTTTTGCAAAATTAAAATTGTTAATAATAGTTTTTCTGATCATATGCCCATTGTTTTGAATTCTTCCTTTCTATGTTAAACCCCTGCCCCACTACCTGTTTTTTCTCGCTGTTTACATCAGTTACAGCATTGGATTTTTCCGAAGCTAAAATAGCTTCTTCATTTGTGAGTTTTATTGAGTCTCCCCCATCTTCTGTAGGTCCAGAGCAGCTGGCCACTTTGTTTAACTCAGTCTGCACAAACTTTATGGACTTTGTTGCTCCATATAAAGTCATGAAATGTAGAGTTAAATCGGTACCATGCTTAATGAGTATACTCGCAACCTTTGACAGGATTGCAGAAAAAAAGACAAGTTACCTCCTCAAATTTAGAGGGAAAGCTAATCAAGATATGAGCGAGCAGTAAAGGATGCAAGAGTAAATTTTTTCTGTAATATTATTTAGCAGAATTATAATGTACCTAGAGTTATGTTTTCCACTCTAAACAGATTGCTCTTTCCATCCAAAGAGGCTGGTTTAGATCCTTCTTCAGATACTTCTTCAGAAAGATTCTTGAAATATTTTGTGGAGAAAATTAATGGGATTAGATCAAGTTTCCCAGTACAGGTTAGTGATTCGGTAGTGACATCGGGTAGTGTCAGGATTTTTGACCAGTTTGCATCAGTTTCTTTGCTGCCCCCTATCCACTAAATAGTGCACTATTTCAGGTGTCAGCCATTTTGTAGTGGTGTCCGAATTCATTCCCTACATTTGTTAACTCATTCTTACCCACAATGCAATTTGATTTCGAGGGTACATACGATGTACTGTCTTCGACCTCTATTTCCCATACAGCGGCAGAGTGCAAAAAAATTGTATTTTTGCATCAAGTTTGTCAAGAAGAACCCCGCGAAAATGTGTGCTCCTGCAGTTGAGTTAGTTTTTGTTGGTAGTTTACTTTTCTACAATTTTTAAAATATATATATAAAAATAACAATTGTTTATAACAAGCGTTTTCATTCTTTTTTATCTTTAAAGAAATATATAGTAAACAGTTCAATTATATTTTTAGGAAAAATAAAATATACATAAACATGACAAGTGAACAGATTAATTGTATTATTATTCGTTTTTTTATCAATGCAAAAATAAAACACAGAATGCCTGGGGAATGCACAGTAAAACATTTAATTGCATATAATAAAAGTGTGTATATTTATATTGTGAAACCAGCTCCTTGCCTTGCTAGATCAGGCCACGGGGTCAGGTCCTTCCCGAACGCCACCCATCCCAGTTGCCCTTGCCTGGAGAGGAAGAGAAAAGTGCGGCTGGGGAAGCCTCTGGACTGTCTACCCATCATTTGAGGAGGTTGACGTGGTACACCTGCTGCGGTCTCTGTCAGCCAGACTGCTCCACCATGTAGTTGACTGGGCTGACCCTCTCTCGGACTGTGTAGGGCCCCTGCCAGGAGACAAGAAACTTGTACCAAGAGTAACACTCAGTCCCCTGGCTGGAACTCGCGGGGCTGGGCCGGCCAGTTGTAGGTACACTGTTGGGCACGTCTTGAACATGTTCGACAAGGCTTCGGTGGGCTGATGGCTGTTCCTCCCAGGTCTCCTTGGCAAGGTCGAGAAGACGTTGAGGCCACTGTCCATAAAGGAGCTTGAATGGGAAGAAGCCGGTGGAAGCTTGGGGGACCTCTCGTATGGCGAAGAGCACAGGGGAGGAGTTGATCCAAGTCGCGCCCACCTGCAGCAATTACCCTGCGGAGCACGTGAGTTTGGTTGAAGCGCTCAACCAGGCCGTCGGTCTGGGGATGGTACACTGACGTACGGAGATGCTTGGTCTGCAGCAGGCGACAGACGTCCGCCATGACCCTGGAGAAGAAAGGGGTCCCTTAGTCGGTCAATATTTCCTAAGGTAGGCCCACCCGACTCACCAGCTGAACCAGCTCCCGGGCGATGGCTTTCAAAGTGGGGGTCCGCAGGGAAATGGCCTCCGGATACCGGGTGGTGTAGTCCATGACCACCAGTATATACCGGTGCCTACGGGCAGAATGTGGCAGACCAGGTCCAAGCCGATGCGCTCAAACGGGATCTCAATGATGGGGAGTGGAATCAGCGATGCGGGGGCGGGGGACCAGAGAGGTACGTTGGCACGTGGGGCAGGCCCGACAAAACACCTCGACATCCCGGTGGATCCCTAGCCAGTGGAAGTGGTCGGCGACCCTCTCCAGTGTCTTCCGCTGGCCCAAGTGAGCCCCCAGTAGATGTGAGTGGGCCAGGGTCAGCACCTGGGGAACATAGGGGCGGGGCACTACGAGGAGCTCCTTTTCCTCCCCAAACCGCCGAGTGACATAGTACAGCAGCCCCTTCTTCACTGCAAAGTAACCCTCGGGCAGGGGCCCCTCCCCTTGCTGGACCCCTTCCAGCACCCGGACCCGGTCATCTTGGAACTGTGCTGTCCTAAATCTCCCCTGGGGCAGGCCCTAGTCTGGAAAGTCAAACAGGGCAAGGTCAGGATTGGGCTTACCTTCTGCATCAGCCTCTCCCACGATGTCTCCGGCAGCGAACGGCCCTGGTTTCATTCCCTCCCGGACTGGTGATTGTGGGGCCCGGCGGCGGCATTGTCTGGCTCATCTGGTCTGCCCGGGTGTTCGGGCCAGCTGGTACAGGCGTTCAAACCCCGGGCAGTCCTGGGGTAAGGGCACAGGCAGTGTCACTGCCGGGACTCGGTGCATGTCACTGTGTACGCAGGTGACTAGAAGGGAAGCCGGCGTTTTGTTGGCACCTGGGGGAGCAAGGTGGGGTCGGACCAGGCCGGTGCTTCCGGAGTCCAAGAGAGCATCCACCGCACGGCTTCGCACAGTCACCGGGCAGCAGACAGCAGGGCTATGGTCCCCTCGCTGACTCATCTCTGCAACCAAACAGCGACCCTGGCTGGGGTGTGGGCTAGCCGGGGTTGGGTTGGTGGGCGTGGAGATGTCGGTGGGGTGACTCCCGCCACGGCCGCCGTTGCTGGGGATGGCCAGTGTTGCCTCACGAACTACTTTGGTGCTGCCAGGGCTTCTGCACCCAATTCCCGTCGGTCATTGCCACCATAGGGTCGGTGGGAGGCACGCAGTAGCTCTTGGGTAGCCTCCACCCATTCTTCCAGGGCCACCACGTCTCCAGGGCTGGCTGGGGCATTGTTGCCCAACCAGTTTCTTTGACTCGAATGGCAGGGCCCGCAGGAACCGGTCCATGACCACATGGTTGACAATCTGCTGGGTGGGCAGGAGCTCGGGTTGTAGCCAGTGGTTACCAAGGCTCTGAAGGTGGGCCATCTGGCTGCGCACGGGCACACCCGGTTGATGCCTCCAGCTCTGGAATTTTTGAGCGGCTTTCGTGGCCAATAGGCCAGCCCGACCGAGGATGTTGCTAGTAGTCGTGGACATCCACTGGGGCAAGGTCATAATAGGCCTGCTGGGCTTCACCAGTCAGGAAAGAGGCGAGCAGGATCACCCACTCCTTAGGGTCCCACTCCTCCCGCTCGGCGACGCGCTCAAAGGTGCGGAGGTAGGCCTTCCACATCGCCACCCACCGTCATCTTGGAGAGATGTTTCTTCATGGAACTGCCAGGAGGGTGAAGCAAGGCGTCCTGATCTGTCTCTGATCGAGAATGTGTGGCGCATTATGAGGCGCAAAATAAGGCAACGAAGGCCCCGTACAGTTGCGCAGCTAAAGAAATGCATAATGGATGAATGTTGGAAAATTCCGCTTGCTAAACTTAACCAACTGGTGTCTTCAGTGCCCAAATGCTTAATAAGTGTTATTAAAAGAAAAGGTGATGTTACACAGTGATAAACAGTCAACTGTCCCAACTTTTTTGTAGTGTGTTGCAGTCATCAGATTTGAAATGAGTGTATATTTTCAAAAATAATTTAAATTCACAAAGTAAAACAGTAAATAATGTGTTAATAATGTGTTTTCAATATAGTACAGGGTGAACTGAATTTTCAAATGACTCTTTTTGTTTGCATTTTCCATACTTTTTCAGAATTGGGGTTGTAGGTTGTTGGAAAAATAATAGTTAAACCTAATGTCTGTTGCTAAGTGTTACAAAAATATGATTATGCTTATGCTATATTAT
>JAOYSI010006387.1:0-12875 GCA_025775065.1 Hiodon alosoides | reverse complement strand
GGTGACCGTATTGTTCTGGTTGTGACTTCACACTGCTGGTGACCTTATTGTCCTGGTTGTGACCTCACACTGCTGGTTACCTTATTGTCCTGGTTGTGACCTCACACTGCTGGTGACCGTATTGTTCTGGTTGTGACTTCACACTGCTGGTGACCGTATTGTCCTGGTCGTGACCTCACACTGCTGTTTACCTTGTTGTCCTGGTCGTGACCTCACACTGCTGGTGAAATCATTGTCCTGGTCGTGACCTCACACTGCTGTTTACCATGTTGTCCAGGTTGTGATCTCGTACTGCTGGTGATCTTGTTGCCGTTTCCAGCAGAGTTGATTGTCCTGATTGCTTTTCAACTTGGTTGGGACCTATGGTTGCTTGCTTACCATGTGGTTCTGGTCTACCGCACTCTGGTAGTTTCAGTAAGATACGTCTGCCCTGAGATGAATCGCAAGATCTAGAAGTTCTTGTGTAAGATTTCAGTTTTAGAGGAAGGGGACATTAGATTTGTTTGTTGTGACATCACACAAGGAAAAGGTGGGGGGTGTGGGTTGTTTTAGTTTCGCTAACACTGAGATATGCAGTATGCGGGGCATTTTCTTTTCTTTTTCTTTTTTACAGAGAAAACCTTTAGTGATTTCTAAATGTGGAGATATCCCTGAGGGCATCGTTGGGAGTGAGCATGGTAAGTAGTCCTTCTCTGTTCGCAGGCTATCCCTCCTCCTTTAACCATTACACTAATGTATAATAATGGTCATTTTTGGAAAGAAAAGTTTTAAAAAGAACACTACAATTTTTGAGCTATGACTGCCACAAAGCCAAAAGGCATTCCCGAAACGGCATGAGGCAATGAACAATATGGGCGCAGGTTCACTACCGTATAGTGACCAATACTGGCGCAGGTTCACTACCGTATAGTGACCAATACTGGTGCAGGTTCACTATCGTATAGTGACCAATACTGGTGCAGGTTCACTACCATATAATGACCAATACTGGTGAACCCAGGCTCCATACCATTGGAGTAATGAGGGCTTAATCAATGTGTAGCAGGGGGTTTGGCTGGTTACAAAGAGAGAGGGAAGAAAATAAGAGGGTGAACGTTCCATAAATGTCGTGCACTTGGTGTTCATCGCAGAGCTGCATAGAAGAGCATGTTTTTGGGGGGTGTTTGCTCAAAATGTGTTTCCCTCTGAAAACATTGGAGATGGTTTATGTTGTAGCTGTCGCTTTCATTGATTTTCTTCCACTGGTCCACTGATTGTTCTCGTGGCGGGGGAAAACTAGGGTCAGCAGCCATGGCAACGACAGGGATTCTGTCATTGTGTAAAGGAAGGTGAACATCGTCCTTTATTCTGTGTGTGCATAGCTTGCACAAAGTCTGGCTGCAGGTTTAGTGCCCTGATGCCTTGCAGGTTGTGGAGGAGTGGGCTGCACAAAGTCTGGCTGCAGGTTTAGTGCCCTGATGCCTTGCAGGTTGTGGAGGAGTGGGCTGCACAAAGTCTGCAGCAGGTTTAGTGCCCTGATGCCTTGCAGGTTGTGGAGGAGTGGGCTGCACAAAGTCTGCAGCAGGTTTAGTGTCCTGATGCCTTGCAGCCTGCGGAGACAAGGGCCACCAGCATTTCTGAGCATCTTTATAAAAAGAAAATTAATGATGGCTGTGTTTAGTATGCCGCTTTTTAAAATTTTAATTCTATCTGGTTATCTGTGACGCTGTTCTAAAAATGATGTTTAACCGGTCACAGGGACTCCGTTAAATTTAGACTGGAAACTTGCTCATCCTGCTGAACTAATATTTCACAACGGATGGAACCAAGCTTCCAGCTTCCTCGCCAACTGCAGGATGTAATCTGCTCCCAGCTCTTCAGTCTACACAACGTCAAAGTTCATTCCACAAAGCGAGCATTACTCAACTTCAGGGTTCATTCAACTCCCAGCAGGGAAGGAGTTATGAAACGCTTTAAGATAAGTGTTTGTTTTTTTAACACCAGATGAGACAGGAAGTCAAGGCCCGTCTGCTGAGACAGCTGTGGCAGGGTCTTACTGATGTACTCAGCGGTTCCCCCCGATCGAATCCTCCAAGGCCTTGACCTCATCTATGGAAACTTGTCATCTCAGCATGGAAATGTCATGGTGTAGCTCTCTTACACAACTGCTGGCTGGAGCAAATCAAACTGTGTGATTTCAGTTTCAACCGCTGGATGAAAATAAAATGTTCATTCTTAACAGGTTTTTTGTTAATAAAATGTCAGGTTATGATAACAATATTTTTTTTAGATCACGATCATTTTGTATACATTCTAAATGCTGCATAAAAAATTAAAAAATCGATGTTTGGTTTTTGAAGAGAAGGAGTTTTCTCCCTTTCTTACAGTTTTTCTCAATCGATTTGGCACATTTCCTGAAACAAACTCACAATTGTCAAAACTCTAACTGCAATCCTCACATCACGTGCTGCATTCAGACCGCCACTCCATGTGACCTGCAAAAGTTGATTGCTCAATCAAAAGAATTGGACAGCACTTGTGTTTGGTTGCTCTAAATTGTGAGGAAATTGAATGGTTCCCCATCTAGCCCAAGTCTATCCATCTGACAACTATTACAACAATACCACATAACTCTTATGTATCTAATATATGTGTTACAGGGTTATTGTGATTGTTGGTTGTGCTATTTAACATGTAAGTCATTCAACGATTGTGCCAAAGCGGTTAAGAAAAAACGTAATACATTTTTTAGAGATTTGGTGATGCCCTTGACTAGCTGGACACCTGAAAATCGTGCTACAGATTACACTCAACAGTAAGTACCAACAACCATATAGTCACATGCATGCATTCAGCTTGGAAGTACAACGACATGCACACGTCTTGCACAGTCCTCAGACTTTTCCCCTATCAAAAAATGATGTGGCCTGAGTGGAGAGCCAACCACACTGATGCTGCAGTGGCTATACGAGTCCAGCAGGGGTCAGTGGATCCGTAGTGGAACCACATACATGCTATACATGCTATACTCTCACACACAAACACCATTCATGATAGTGCCTCTATGGAGAATAAAAGCCCTTTCCTCCTAATCAGCTGATAAACGCAGGCCTCGATGGGATATCAGGGAGCTTGCACACTGTGCCAGCGAGCGGGGCGTGGTGGGGGGGATAGGGAGATTAGGGTGCCCCCACCCAGCAACCTTTTAGAGGGAGGGAGGCCCCATTCAGGTTACCTCCTAACGAAACGTTTGCCTGTTTGGGTTTTTTTTTCCATCATCGAATTAGTATTGTTAATTTTACAGCGTCAATGGTTATCTGCACAGGTGAAATCGGCTTTCAACTCACTATACAAGGTTTTAAAATCTGTCGGCCACGGGTTTAGAGTCCACATATTCCAGGATAACCGCCACATTATTAATCAGTGAGGTCAGAGTCTTGGTCTATTAATGTAAGCTTATTGGACACCGTGGGGAGCCTTTTACTATCGTTGCGAGATAAGTACAGCATCTGGTCCAGCATTAGTCCACCAATAGCTGTGTAGCATTACAGCGGCGTGCTGTTACACGTCTTTAAATGAAATTCCTGACGCATTTTAATGTAATATATATGTATATATAAGCAGTCTATGTACGCTGTGGTCACTTTCAGCACTCAGTTCAACTCCTCTTTATGTGCTCAGACTAACTGCAGACATACTCTTCTGTGCAAACTCATACAAGCTGAATGTACCCAGGCCGGCTGCATAGCGCTAACAGGGGGGATATTATTTCTTCCGTTTTTTTTTTTTTTAACAGGATGACGTTCTGACTGAGCGTGCGCCTTATGCACACGTTCTCTCTGGGAGAGTTCCCAGCCGCCACGCCGAGAAGCAATCTTTACAGCTCCTCATTTATGAGCATATTGCCGTTATCATTTAGGAGCGTGTTGCTATTATCAGCCTCTGTTATTGAACCATTGTCTGGTTGTCCATCAATCTGCGCGGCATGTGAAAAGAGATCAACCCCCTCCCTCTTCCCCCTTGCCCTTTTTGGGATAGTTTTCCAAAGTTAAGGATTCCGTTCTACATTGGGGATTAAAGCTCCCTTTGTGGACCCCGTTTGACGTTTTTCCTTTTTGTTTCCCAGGGGTGCGATTCTGTCCTTTTCGGCCTTTTTTCTCCATTCAGGCTCCTTTTGGGTTGGCTCAGCTCTGTGAAAAACGACGCCACGGACAGACGGGACATGTGGAGGTCTCGCTCTGCCTGCCTTTCTGCCATCGCTGGTGACCGCAGTGGGCATCTGGCCCAAGAATGAGACTGCATTAGTAGGCTTTGAAAAGGTTTTAACGCTCCTCTCCATTGACAATGAGGCCCTCTTAGCCCTTTGAGACACAATATGGTAGTAAATATGCCCCCTCCCACAACCCTGTCACAATGCCTGTCAATAAATGATTGAATGTTTGAGAGCATTTTGTTCATTTCTTTGTAAATTCGTTTTGCATGTGAAGTGGCACCACAGCGCTAACACTATAGCGATGTGCTGTTGAGGATATCAGAGGGGCTAGCATTTAAAGCAGGGCCTCACAGCGCTAACACTATAGCGATGTGCTGTTGAGGATATCAGAGGGGCTAGTATTTAAAACAGGGCCAGATAGCGCTAACACTATAGCGATGTGCTGTTGAGGATATCAGAGGGGCTAGTATTTAAAACAGGGCCTGATAGTGCTAAAACTATAGCGATGTGCTGTTGAGGATATCAGGGGGGCTAGCATTTAAAGCAGGGCCCCACAGCGCTAAGGCTATACTGCATGTAATGAAGCAGGCATGGCCACACAATTATTACCTTGACTGCAGTGGTTACCACTGCCTGCATGGGTCTGCTTACTGTGAGGGTAATGCACGGGTGAGAGAGAAAGAGAGAGGGGGGGGCGTATGAGTTACAGTTGAATAAACCACTCGAAAGCAATCCCGGCACACTTCAGGTAACGTTAAATATTCATCGGAAACAGCCGGACTACTCCTGAATCCGCTCTCATCTCCCCCGACACGGCAGTTCAGGCCGACAACCGTAAGCGACCAGAAGTAAAGGCAATTACATGTGTCAGGCGCTTAAAAGACACGGAATCCGTTTCAGCTTTGCGATGCACCGCATTCCTGGGACAGAACCGGCTCTCTCGGGGGGTATGCTAAGTAGGCCCCGGACAAAACAAGGTTGAAGCAAAGCCCTACCTGCATGCTAGCTATGTTGGCGCCCTTACCGTCCCCTATCTGCGACTGCCAGCCAGAGGATTGATTACCCCCATGCAAGATGTAAGGTTCCGGTCAGTGTAAACACGGAATTTACACTTGTATTCGTATCATTGTTATATCATTGTTGTTTAGCACTTCAGGTGTTATCACTACAAACAGTTTATGCTTTGTTAAATAATCATATGTTTTAGCTTCCATTACACCTTATTAATTGTTTTACTGTGCTCAACGACGAAAAGAGAATTTGAGGGGCTTGTGTATTCTGTGAAAGCTGCACTTTCCCAGGAGAAATGTCCGGGCGATTTATATTTTTCAGTTTTACTTCTCATTCCCGTCTCGGTTTAGAGTTTATGGTTTATGACCCAATGATTTATGACACAATGATTTATGACACAATGATTTATGACACATTGATTTATGACACACTGATTTGATTCATTCCCCCCCCCCCCCGCCCATGCACATCGCCCCGGTGTCAGCTAAAATCTGCTGACCTTTTGTTATTTAAGTTAAACTGCGGATAAACGCTAACGATAGCGCTGGCTTCGCCATGCTATGTCTGCCGTCTTAAAGACGCTGATCGGAAAAAAAAAATTATAATTTATTTTTCTGCAACGAAGCTGCGCAAAATTGAGAAGAGGGTATATATGTGCCAAACCCATTGCTTACCCAAGGTCGCCCGGTAGCCTAAAGCGTTATTTATTTTTCTGAGGTATTTGTTGTGAGGAAGCAGGCATGGCGTGCGTGGGTGAAATTCTCCGTGAGCCACCCGGAGACGATGTTATCTCTATTAACTTTAAAAGCTCTGATAACGTAGAAAGCATTGTGACACAATCGCTTTTGGTTTGGCCCAAGTGTCTACACCTGTTATGCTTTTATCACGCAGGGGACCAGAGAGTTTAGTGTTCAATGTTAAATCAGCTTATTTTGGTTGGATGCAGTACAGTCGAGCGGTCCTGTTGAGCCTCGTCCGGGCCGCGCAGTTGGCAGTGTGACACGGAGGTCACCAAGACTGGAGAAGCCGGCTCGATCCTCTTCACCCTCCCCGCGTGTGGTGCTGGGGGCTGTTAGCACAATTAGCCATTACAGAAATGGGGGAGTTAATTATGATATTTGCAAATTCCAGATTTTTTTAAATGCATAAATAACAACAGAAGATTCCAAATAAAAAAGATAATAACAATAAAAGACGACAGGTTTAATGCAATGAACAGAATTGTGTGTGAGTTTTGGTTTTGCACTAACAGCATGGCTGCTTTTAGAGAGCGGCTCAAGGTCTAAGGTTGCATTACTTGACAGGCAATAGGTTTGAATTATTTTTGCTTTGGACATTTGAAATAGACATATGAGTTGAAATACTCCTTCTACTCAAAGTCTGGCCTACATTCCGCCAATGACTCCCTCTTCCTAAAATGACAGCAGCCGCGACATTGAGTGCGACGCCTTGTAAGGTTAACACCATCTCCGCCTTGTATTAAAATACACATGCTATTACCCTCACACATTCGCCTTCACACAATTACCTTTACACAATCACCTTCACACAATTACCTTCACACAATTACCTTTACACAATCACCTTCACACAATTACCTTTACACAATCACCTTCACGCAATTTCCTTTACACAATTACCTTCACTCAATTTCTTTTACACAATTACCTTCACGCAATTACCTTCACGCAATCACCTTTACACATTCACCTTCACACAATTACCTTCACACATTACCTTCACGCAGTCACCTTCACACAATCACCTTCCCACAATTACCTTCACACATTCACCCTCACGCAATTACCCTCACGCAATTACCTTCGCGCATTCACCTTTACACATCACCTTCACACAATTACCTTTGCTCATTCTCCTTTGACACATTACCTTCACGCAATCACCTTCACATATTAGATGTTCAGAGTAATCTAAAGTTTCCATTACTTCCTTCAATTATTTTGACACACAAAGTTTGCACCCAAATTAGCACACAAATCTTTGTGAACCCGCAACCTTTAACTAGTCGAACATCTTCCTTATTTAAGACAGTAATCTCCGGGAGCACCGGGTTAGCAGATACGCGCCCGTGAATTTGTATGCTCGTTGACACTTTCACGCCAGTCAAAACAGCAGCAAGACTTAAGTAAATCAGGCCCATTGCCTCTCTACTGCTGTGCATTTAACAGTCGCTCCGATGCCCAGACCAATCTGACAGTTACTTTTCTTGTGAATCTTTCAACTCACACAGCAAGGTCATTCCTGAAGCAAGCCTTTCCACCGGGTGCCTTAGTCAAGGGCGTGAAGGAGACGTTCAGTCAGGATTAGCCACTCACAGCCTCCTGACAGGCCTCCACCCTTGTCCCCCCCATGGACATGACCTTTGGGTGCCTGCTGTCAACAGATGGAAACTCAAGAGACGTGTCCTCTAGTTACCCTCCCCCCTTGGGGAAACCCTATTCCCCGGGGTTACCCTAAACGGGTGCAGGTCAATGCCGAAAGCAGCCTTGGAACGCAGGGTGGAGGATATGAGGTTGCTAGGAAGGACTAGGAAGAACTCCAACCAAATCTGTTTAAAACCCACTTTTTATTTTCTATTTCATTATTTGATGTTTATTAATTCTTCCTGCTTTAGGCCAAAATCGTTGTCTAACAAGAGTGCTGTTGAGGGACACAGCTCCACTGGCTGCCCTGTATGTGACTGCATGTCATAGAGAGAGGGTCAGCCTGCAAAGTCTAGACATCATCTAAAAACCGAAAAGGGCAACATAACTAGTTCCTTTGTTGGTGGTGAAATCAGCGACTTATGTTTGTTAATTTTTCACTTTTAACATTTATGTATCACCATTCTTTTACGTTACGGTGTTCGTCCGTTTACATCTGTAGTTAGATGTATGTATATGTATGTTCGGCAGATGTGCACTAAAATTGTATAAACTTACGACTTAAACGGCTTAAACTTAAACTTACAAACGGCTATAATGACCCAAAAAAAGACCAGTACACAGTTCCAAATCAATCCGCACACATTCCACAGTTAATTTAATTCTATTCATATTCTGTCAAGTCGAGGGACGTACATACATGCAAAACTAGTCTAAGAGAGTGCCGGGCACTAACACATAACTGGGTTGTTGTCCTTGACTAAAAACAGTACAGCGAAGTCTCCGTCTTACGTAACAGCAACTGCAACATTTTTTCGGTTCAAAAATTACGCTGTAGCTTGTTTTGCGACAACGCAGATTTGCGAACAAGATTTAACGGTACCATTTACAATGAACCAGAAAGGGCTGGTTAAACAAATATTCAGACTAAATGTGTGGTAGCTAACTAATGTTCTCACATTATTCAGAAATCACGGAACTACATTATTCCACGAATGTGCAGCAAATCTTATAACGAATAAATACATGAATATAAAACTGTGTCTGTGACATTTAGCCGAGCGGTTTTAGAAAAATAAACTGCTTCTGAGGGTCTAACGTCATTACGCACTCGCGTAGTTTATTTTCTTATTACCAAACTGCTCATTGTGGATTATCACTTGCTTGTATTTGTATGTGGAGTTTACAGTGTGTCTCCTCCGGATATTACTGCGTTTTTGAAGTCCTTTACTGCAGGGCAGCACACACTATGAACATTAGATTCTTTAATTCAGCTCCTAGTGCCGGCCAGCGGGGGATGGGCTCCCCCATTAAGCCCGGTTCCTCTCAAGGTTTCTTCCTGCCAGCCTAGGGAGTTTTTCCTTGCCACTGTTGCCACTGGCATGCTTTTGGGGGGTCAGGCCTGGGACATACTGTATTTTTCTGAATGTAAAGCGCCTTTGTGACATGGAAACATGTGAAAAGCGCTTTATAAAAATATGATATTGATTTTGTTTAATTAAAAAGAGAGACCGTGACAGAGAAAGAGATAACTAGAAAGTGTATAATTGCGAAAGGTGAACCTCCCTCATAATAATCTGGTAGAGAGCGATTTCTAAATTCACTGTTAAGAGTTTATCTTTCACTGAGCAGTTGCTGCGATGACTGTTAAATGTTTATCTTTCACTCAGCAGTTTCTGCGATGACTGTTAAATGTTTATCTTTCACTGAGCAGTTTCTGACCTATTTGAATTTTCAACTTTTGTTCTACAGTTTTGCGTTGAAACACTTGTAGAATTTTCCTGGATTTTAAACATGTAAGCCACAATTATGATGAACCTAACAATCTGGTACAGTCACCAAACAGGATGATAAATTAAATCAATGACTAGCACACAAAGACCTCCCACACAACTGTACTGTAACTACAAGGCTTTCATCTTCTGTTTGATGAAGATGGATGTGTGAAGGTCCTGGTTTTAGGCCTGTTGTGCCAGAGGAGAACCTCCCACCTAGGCCGAGGTCCTCCTGAATGGCATCCACATCTCAGCCCCGCCCTTTGCAGCGGTGGGATGGGGAGTGTCGTCCCCACTTGGGTGCCTGGGAGCAGAGAAGAGAAACTGGCTGGTGAAAAGAGAACAGAAATACCTGTATAAACCAGTGCGGTCTAAATGAGTCTCTGCGTCGATTTGTGGTTTTGACAGTGAACCCTGGTCCGGTGGGTTCTGTCGGTTCTGTGGCCCTGTGGCCCCGTTGGTTCTGTCGGTCCTGTGGCCCCGTCAGTTCTGTCGGCCCTGTGGCCCTGACGGTTCTGTGGCCCCGTCGGTTCTGTTGGTTCTGACGGACCTGTGGCCCTGTCGGTTCTGTGGCCCCGTCAGTTCTGTCGGCCCTGTGGCCCTGGCGGTTCTGTGGCGCCGTCGGTTCTGTTGGTTCTGACGGACCTGTGGCCCTGTCGGTTCTGTGGCCCCGTTGGTTCTGTTGGTTCTGACTGACCTGTGGCACTGTCGGTTCTATGGCCCTGTCGGTTCTGTGGCCCCGTCAGTTCTGTCGGCCCTGTGGCCCTGATGGTTCTGACAACTGTCCATGTTGTCCCCCGGGCCCCTGGTGTCACTCACACATTTCCCACACTGACAGGGATACAGCACCTCCGCGCCACCTTTTTCCGCTCCACTGCAGAACGTTAAGCACTAAACGCTTTTGAATATACAGGAGCAGTCACGCTGAGGAAAATTTCCCTATGAATATTTACTAAGCTGTGGGAGGTGTCTTCCAGTCGTTCAGAATCAAGTTCAGCTGTAGGCCAAACAGCAAAAGGAGAAAGAGGAACCTTCCAGCTGAACCACTCTACAAACACAAGGAGGAAAACTCATCGTGTCGTTGTCACCGCTCATCGTGTATTTCCCATTGAAAGCACTTAGCGCAGTCTGCCAGTAAAGAGAGAGAACGCTTCCTCATTATCTGTGCCTCAGTTTTCAGAAAAGTCAGCATTCTCTGTTTTTGTTTTGTTCTCGCAATTATTCTCTTTCTCAGTTATCTCTTTCTCCGTCACGATCTCTCTTTCACTCTCTTTTAACATTAAACCATCCGGCGAATGTTGACCCGGTCTGAAGGTTCCCAATATCCTCATTGCTCCTTGGGCCCGGGAACTCTACGGAGTGGGTCCTGGCGCTGAAGGGGTCCACACAGCAGTCCTCAAAGAGAGTTCTCGGCGTCCACCGGAGTTCACTGATGCAGGACAAAGCTGTCTTTTTATCAAAGACAGGTAAAAAAAAGAAGAACACTGGGGCTGGCTGAGGAACGTCCAACATCTGCTGTTCCTGGGTCAGTTTGGACGTGCCGCATGAAGTTTCGCCCTGTTGCGTATAAACCATTACAGCCGCTCAGCGCCGGTCCGGAGACATGCTTGGCCAGTCCATCGCCTTTACCCTCAGCTTCTTTAGCAAGGCGGTGGTCGTCTTGGAGGTGTGTTTGGGGTCGTTATCATGCTGGAATACTGCCCTGCGGCCCAGTCTCCGAAGGGAGGGGATCGTGGTCTGCTTCAGTATGTCACAGTAAATGTTGGCATTCATGGTTCCCTCAACGAACTGTAGCTCCCCAGTGCCGGCAGCACTCATACAGCCCCAGACCATGACACTCCCACCACCATGCTTGACTGTAGGCAAGACACTTGTAGGCATTTGTACTCCTCACCTGGTCGCCGCCACACCCGCTTGACACCATCTGAACCAAATAAGTTTATCTTGGTCTCATCAGACCACAGGACATGGTTCCTGTAATCCATGTCCTTAGTCTGCTTGTCTTCAGCAAAACTGTTTGCCAGCGGTTTGGACATTAATGGCTGTGTGTTGAGTTATTTTGAGGGGACAGCAAATTTACACTGTTATACAAGCTGTGCACTCACTACTTTACATTGTAGTCAAGTGTAATTTCTTCAGTGTTGTCACATGAAAAGATATACTCAAATACTCGTGAGGGGTGTACTCACTTTTGTGAGATACTGTATATGTGTTCATTTTAAACACACGTCACATAGCGCCGCTGCGCGCTGCGCGCTGGGCAGGACATCACTCGGAAACCTAAACATTCCCAGAATTCCCCCGGCGGCCGCGTGCCTATGAGCAATGGCGGTTGCCACAACACCGTGCCAAACATAGCCAGCCCTGTGGTGGTGCGGCGCACGGTGAGTGTGTGACCGTCACAAGGGAATGATAGATGCGTTGCAGCTCAGTCTCACAGACTGGTCTTCTGTCACTTGGCAATGTCGATATCGCTGGCGTCTGCTTTTGAGAAGTATCACACCTAAGGAAATATTTTATCTCTCGTCCACATTCAAATCCATACAATTTTTAAAATGGGATTGCAATACGATATGGGGGATGTTGTGTGATCAACAAGTTCCACCCAGGAGTCCAACTCCCTATCTTTCCTAGTGACATCAGTGGAGGACACAGTATACAGTACCAGTGTCCCCTGATGGTTACCCACCTGCATATCCCTGTCCTCTAGCTTGTTTAGAGGTAAACACATTATCCACTGTCAAGTGGGACTGTGGCCTTGCACGTAATGAGGATAATATGTTTTGTGCTTCGGTCCTGTAGTACTAATAGTGGTAAACACCCTTTCCTGCACTGAGTCTCTGTGGGGGCATTTCAATGGCAGGGATCTTGCTGTCCTTAAACATTTATGTTCTTTTATCTGCCTCCTCAGCGCACAGCAGTGTCGTGCAAAGACACCCATGATGCCTGAGACTGGGACTGGGACGGGACCCTCCCACAAATAGACTGGGACTGGGACGGGACCCTCCCACAAACAGACTGGGACTGGGACGGGACCCTCCCACAAACAGACTGGGTAGACTGTGTGTGATAGGGGGCATTGTGGGGTGTGTGAGGTGTGGGGTGTGTGAGGTGTGGGGTGTGTGAGAGTTTGGGGTGTGTGAGTGTGTGGGGTGTGTGAGGTGTGGGGTGTGTGTGGTGTGGGGTGTGTGAGGTGTGGGGTGGGTGTGCTTTTGGGGTGTGTGAGCGTGTGGGGTGTGTGAGGTGTGGGGTGTGTGAGAGTTTGGGGTGTGTGAGGTGTGGGATGTGTCTGAGTGTGTGGGGTGTGTGAGAGTGTGGTTTGTCTGAGAGTGTGGGGTGTGTGAGAGTGTGGGGTTTGTGAGAGTGTGGGTTGTGTGAGGTGTGTGGTGTCTGAGAGTGTGGGGTGTGTGAGAGTTTGGGGTGTGTGTGAGTGTGGTTTGTCTGAGAGTGTGGGGTGTGTGAGAGTGTGGGGTGATGGTGAGAGGGGGGTGAGTTAGAGTGTTGGGTGAGAGT
>JAOYSI010006386.1:0-12876 GCA_025775065.1 Hiodon alosoides | reverse complement strand
TATATATGGTTTCAATTAGCTTATCATGGGCTATTACTTTTTATGATGAAACCGTTATCCTGACAGTAATATACAAATATGTTCAGTTTCAGAATACAAAAAATGCTTTAGTGACCTTACTCCTTTAAGGACCTGCTTCCCTGTCTAGGTTTGTAAATAGTTGTGAGGCTTGGGAGCACGGTAGGTGTGTTTGGTTTCTGGCTCTGGGTTGGAGGGGGGATAGGCAGGGGGCGTGCTGCACAGAAGTCAGAAGAGCCAAAAGAGGGGCCAGCTTGAAAGACAGCGTGTGTTGTGTTTTGTGCGCTGTTCTTGTGTGTTTTCTGTTCTCTTTTGTTTTGTTTAATCTCATCAATGAGTTTCAGTTAGTTCAGAGGTAGGGAATCAACTCCCGAGTAGCTCTGTCTGTAAACCCCACCCCCACGATTGAGCCCTGTGAGCTTGTTGTGTCCTGTAATTGCTGTACTCTGGACACTAGAGGGTGCTGTAGGTGGTGAGAGCAGATGCAAGAGGAAAGCGAAGGAGACTAGTAAAGACGAGAGAGAGACACCTGTCAGTCTTTTCTGGTTAACCACATTTCATTTTGGCAACAAGGCTGTCAGTTGCTTTTTTGTCTGCACCCTTTATGCAATGCACCCTACAATGCAATCTCCTTTCCTATGTGGCAGCAAATGTTTGAGAATGACCTACTTTCATGTCACTGGACAGAGCTGACTCAAGAAGGGAAAGGAACTGAAGAACAAAGAACCTTTTTTCACTTTGCCTTATACAGGTCGCTCACACACTTCTGTTGTAAACCACTTCATTGCCTGAAGAGAGCACAACTCTGTTTGCAGTAGCCATGCGTGAACTCTCCACAAGCCTGGAGACATGGAGGAGAAAAATTCCATGGGATAAGCTAGTTGAGGGTGTTGCTAATACACATATACGTGATAGGCTTTTACTTGAGTCTCCTCTTACTTTAGCTGAGGCTACTGCTATAACCACGCATATCAAGGCTGCACTACACCATTCAGAAGTGCCCTGGCCATTCTCAGATATCACCAGACAAAGTACCGCCAAGGGTATGAAGTATGTTGTCGGTCGTGCTACCAACAAGGAGCCAACCATGGCCTTAGGCCCAGGGCTAAAAACGACATGGGGTTTGTACAGGATGGTGGGGCGTTTTTTTCTAAATTTTGCCACTCTGCACAAAAAAGAGGTACTTATTCCAGAAAAGACTACTGTATACGAACAATGTTATTGCTTTCAGTGACCAAATTTTCTATACAGTGCAAGCACAAATCGGACAGCCTCACACAATCCTGCTTGTCACAGGCACAGGGTTTTCTGTTTCAATCCTCATGTAGGGCATTCGCTGACAATACTTGAGCCGAGAGCCCCTGCTTTAGCTCTTTAATCCAAAATTAAATTTTTACCTCTGATGCTTTAAAACTACGGATTAGGGGTTGCACTAACACAACAGCAGGCAAAATAACACAGAGCGCTTATTAACGTTTGCGTCAGGGACATCATCGGTGGCTGAAAGAAAATATTCAACCATTGCGAGAGAAGCACGCACTTGAAAATGTGACGGACATACCCGTGGGGCCAATACTGCGTTCTCCACGTGGATCAAGTGCTTGCCACTTCCTAACACCCAAAGGTCACAGGTCGCGCTGTAATGTGAATAGCTAGATGGTCTGCATTATTACATTGTGTCACATACAATGTAACTTAGCATCCCAGAAACCAACAATTTATAGGTTTATTGTGTTTTCTTGCAGTTATATAATGGTATACTGTAATACCCTGATGGCTTTCTATTCCATGTTTACCACGTGCATAGAGTAAATGTGGTTTGTTATCGATGCAATTACAATTGCTACAATTGTAAATGCAATTTAACTTCGTTACATTTCATTTTTCTTTTATGTAGATTACATTGCTTTGGTAGCGATACCCTGCTTAAATAGTATCTACATTGCTAGAGATACACCTGCTTATACAGTATACAGCGTGTAGTATAGTAATTTTCTTTAAATTTGCAATGTGTTTGCTTCAGTGTCGTGTATTGTAATTGCTGTACTTTTGACACTAGGGGACACTGTAGGCTGTAGGCAATGTAAGCTGATCTAAGAGACGAGTGAAGGAAAGTAGAAAAGACGGAGAGAACGTGCGCGTGTATCTGACATTTTGTTATCCAGATAATAAAAAAAGATAAGAAAATGTAAACCTTATGCTGTTTAAACACGTCCTAATGAATAAAATAAAAAACAACGAATGCTTGTATTTTTAAGGATATTCTTCCTGTTCCAACCGTCTTTTTTTGTTTTGCAGGCAACATAACACCAAGTAAAACTATATTTAGGCAATTGGAATGTAGATTTTTATATGAGGCAGTTTCCCTTCTGCTGTGTCTATATGAGGCAGTTTCCCTTCAGCTGTGTCTATATGAGACAGTTTCCCTTCTGCTGTGTCTATATGAGGCAGTTTCCCTTCTGCTGTGTCTATATGAGGCAGTTTCCCTTCTGCTGTGTCTATATGAGGCAGTTTCCCTTCTGCTGTGTCTATAGGAGGCAGTTTCCCTTCTGCTGTGTCTATATGAGACAGTTTCCCTTCTGCTGTGTCTATATGAGACAGTTTCCCTTCTGCTGTGTCTATATGAGGCAGTTTCCCTTCTGGAGATGGAGACTGAGTGAGTCATTAGGAAATTTTTTTGTCATCCTGGTTTTTTTTGCTACGTGGTTTAATAGTGTTTGAACAACAAATGTCAGCTACCATTCTAAAATGTTGCTACAACATTGCAAGTGACCTAATCAGAACCTAACCAGAACAGAAAATCTGTTGCAAATATGTTCTGGAACATAACACACCTTGGCCATAGCAACCCATTTCATGAAGCTCCAGGTTAAGAATTTCTGTGAAGAAGTTCCTGAGGCAGTTGGGAACTCAGATTATCTCCCACGACAAATGTTACACACAGGCTGAATGACTGACTGAAATTCCAATTCAATTCTACTCTAGACACCCCTTTTGATTTGACCACATGTTCCTCCCAGCCTGTGAGACGCCCTCCTTTTATCCATAGTCATCCCCTGACAACTCATCATGCTAGAGCAGGCAACCTTGCGTGGATCTGTGTGACCGCTGTAAGGATCCTCCGATGACCTGGTCTCCTTCTTCTCCTCCTGTTGGCACTGAAAGAACCAGGACCTCACCAGCAAAAACGGAACTCCCATCTCAATGTTGCCTAGCGATCAGTGACTAATAGGGACACCTCCATTTTGGCATTTCCCACCAGTGCTGCTGGAAGAGATCCTTTGTCAGCCCCTGCCCCTGCATTATTGCATCCACCAGGGATTTATGGCTATTTATAGGGCTACCTATCATAGCCCCCGGTATTGGGACTGCGGCTGCCTCAGCCACTGACGTTCCTCCCTGTGGGTGATTGGGAGTGGATCCTGCAGACTACGCCAAATTGTGTCACCAGCAGCCCATGTGACCTTCAGGCCCAGGATAATACTTCTTCCCCGGCAAGGCCAGACGCTTGAATACAAAGGCGACCAGATGTTTCTTGAATCTGGGTTTGATCGGACAAACCAACTGAACTGCTGCGTTTAGTATCCCATAATACTAACTTTCAAGTATGGTTGAGACATCTGGGCATAGATTGGTATTAAAATTGTTGAATGTACGTGAATGTAGATCTATGACATTGGTTCCCTAACCTGAGTCTTTCAGGGGTCTCATTATCTTGGGACACAGCTCAGGCAGGGAAGGGGAGAGAAATCGAGTGCCTAAGAGTCAGCAGTAGTGACTGCAGACACACAGACCCAGACACCAAATAACTGAATTATCCCCAATCTGCTATTATTTATGGTAGGAGAGTGTTAGCAACGTTATGATTTTAGTTAAATATTAACATTTAGTTAAATATTGCGTGTGTTATATATCTAAATAAATAAATTCCATGTATAAAGTTACCGTGTAGACACGGGGAGAAGAAAAATGCATGCAGTATTAGTAATGTCAGTTTAATATGTCATGGATTTATTGTGAGGTATTACTAGAAATGTTTTTGTTCAGTTATTATTAGGACGTTGGAGTATAAATGTTAAATATGCGGTTGCTAGGAGAGTGACAGCGTTTAGATACAATGTACCGATTCTGGCCAGTTGTCATAGCAACTAGTGAAGCCGCTGTGCTTGAGAGAGGATGGGGCTGGGAGTATATACGGACCAAACATCCCAGAGCTACTTCTTCCTTTGTTCATACTTCTTATCTGCTCTCCATCTCGCCATGTGGGTACCTGTATACCCACATGCCCTATCTCTGCGTTTGGTCTTTTAGGTCGTTGTTGTGTATTGTCCTTATTGTGTTAAATGAACCTCCCTTTCATTTTTTTTCCCGGTTGTCTGCATTTAATTCATATATATTTTAGTCGTTTGGCTATTATCCAGGTATTGACTGAAGTTATTCTACACTATAATAAGGACTTATTTGCATCCATCAGTCTTTAAGAAGAGTGAATTTAGAGACCAATTAATGGCAATAATGCTTAACCGAGCTCTAGCTAAGCTGTCTGTCTTTGGTATTTTCCTCAGGAGAGAGTGGTTCAGTTAGGCCTGATGCATTTTCTCCTCTTATTTCCTAATACTTTAGATCACCAAGAGCGTAATCTACTGCCGTTGTAGATAGATGGAGTCAATTAACATAACAGCACAAAATACTACGATTTGTTCAATAACATTTTGTGTAAAATTGTGGTAGCTGCTGGAAAAATTTCCCTTGGATTAAATCTGATCAAAATATGTAGACTTGGTCTGGTCATGGTTGGAAATTGCCACTTTAAATACCCGTAGTGTAAATGTTAAAGCAGTAAATAAACATAATGCAGATGTTGACAATATAAATAAATCAAACCTGTAAGACACACGCAGTGCATCATTTGTAAAGGCAAGAGGTGCCAAAGTGCTTTGAGATTCCTGCCCCGCAAATTCACGACTCTAAATAGACTTAGGATTCTGATGACATCCGATTACTTTCAATAGCGTAGCTTGTTCCGCTAATCTGTCACTCAAACGCGTACTTCCTTGTCATTATCTTGGGTTGTCTGTCCATACAACACGTGCAATATTCGCTCACTTCATGAACTAAGCAGTAGTCAGATCTGGGCTATACTTAAAAACAAAAACAAAAAATTGGCCATAGTATAGTGAACTTTTCAAATTTCAAAATAGTTTGAGGACAGGGAAGTCTGGAATCAACCTCATTTGGCCAGGAACAATACGGACTCCGCCATTAGAATTACACGGGGCAATGCCTTTTTGGGCAGAAGATCTTTACCCCGAGTGACAGTCCATTCCCGGCTGATTCATCCACATACTATAGCTCATTGGGTTCGCTCTACGCTCGGGGCCGGCACCTTTTACCGACTGAACCAATCAAAAGGCCCACAGCATGAAGGCTTAAACCCGATTTCAATGTACAGTGTTCCTTCGGACTGACCATTTTTATTAGACGACTTCTGACACATTACAATCAAAAATTAAAAATTTAGCCTATTTGTGACAAAATACACTAGGAAAATGATTTATATAAAAATTCATATTTTACATCCATGATTTCAGAAATAAAAACGTTTAACATAGTAAAACTGCACAGTACACAAACCCTTGAGGGTCCATCTCATTGTGGGAAATGGTGTCAGCTTATTCCAGCATAAAACAAAGTATAAGAAAGCAAACTGCACAAAAATTCTGAAACTCTACAACTACAAAGTGAGTGATTTTTAAATGGAAAAGAACTCATAGATGTATCGGCAGTGTGCTTGGGACGTGCCGTTCACCTTGTGCGTCTCTGCACAGAAGGCTGGCACCGTTGTAAAAAAACACAGAGGAGGCAATGTTTAGATCAGCTGCTTTTAGCCCACGATGAAACTAGGAATGCAACAAATGTCCTTACAGATGGGATATTATTTACATCGTTTTATAAGCAAGAGAAAAAATCTGGATCTATGGATCACGCGTTCTCCAGAATATCACTGTGGCTTCCAATCTCAGCACATTCCCAAGCTATGATGTCACTGCTGCACCGTGTAGCCATGGAGACAGAGATCTTGTATGTTATCACTGCAGAGGTGCAAGGATGTGGAGATGGAAAATCCCGTGTATTCTCCTTGGCAGCTTTCATCTAAGACTGGCTGAAATTTTAGGCTTTACGTATCTTTCATTTTGTATATTTAATGTAAAGAAAAAATCTGTGCCATGCTTTCTCCATACAAATATGTGTGAAATCCACTATAATTAATTTGTGTATTATCTGGCAGTTTTCCCTGCTGTTTAAGAGATACTCCCAAATGCTTCTGTTATTCCCAGGCTGTCTGGACCCTTATGAAATGCTGAAATGCTGAAATGCTAACGCCTAGATAACCATGGATGTAAACAAGAAGAATTCCGTTGTAAAACTTACCCCAGAACAAATAAAACAACAACAACAAAATACAATTTGATTAAAAAATGACTACTTCTGTCTGTAAAAGGACACACATATTAACCGGTATCAGTAAGGGTCAGTATTTGTTTACAGCACAATAAACAGATGGGTGAAGGCTTTGGGAAAAAAAACACAATTTCTCTTTAACCACTTCATTCTTGTCTAAAAAAATGGAGGATAATTTTGTTGATGTAATATGTTCCCGCTTCCAGCACAAAATGCCCCAAAAACATTTAAAAATAGGTCTCTCTGCAATGATGGCTTTGCTTGAATTGTTTTTATGGCTGAATATGAAATAATAAGGGAAAGCGTGTAAATGAATAATTTACACTAACTAATTACTGCACTGAAAGAGCAGGCAGAATAATGGCAGCCTCTCCAATCATCCACAGATATTGATCATTTGATTGTATTTTATATGTTTCAGAGCATTTCTTATACAATAGAGAGAATCACCCTCTGTGAAACACGGATTCAGTTATTCAGATTAGGGTAGTCGTCCGGTTAAAACAAACAGTGGAGAGATACTTACTTGTTCAAATGCAAGAGTATCTAAACATAAATGTTTATCTATCAAAAGAGCACAGACAAAAGACACAGAAAAATCCACTTTCAAAGTGCAGTAGCTTATTAGAGGTTAAATCTCAGTGACAAATCAGTTTCCCCCACTCTCTAGTGGACAAGCCTAATACGATTCCATGTGAAAACACTTCTCAGTAAAAACAAGATCTATCAACATTCCACAGCTGTTGCTGATTGGTACGCAGAACTAGCAATGAGCTATATAAGGGATAATCTTGACAACAAACCCAAAAGGAGTGGTAAGAAAACCAAAATAAAGAGAATAAAAGACACTGGCTCTCGCTGATCATGTGTAACACACTGAGCCCGTCTCCTTTTTGTGTTTTCCCCTCGTAGTTTATTAAATCTCTGTTACTCTCCTTCCAAGGTTCCAGGGTTCCCATCCAGCTCTACATGTGCTGTGCGTCTATGATGTCCAGGTATTTGGCCTCAATGATTCTGGGTAGCAGGTTGTTCCTGGGTGGAGGGGAGGGGAGGTTCAACAGCAGGTATTTATTTTTGCGTTTTCAACATTTCCAAGGTTTATTTTACGTTCTCTGCCTACAGTCAAACCAGTAGGTGTGGGTTTAATAGTTAACTCTCCAGTTCCTTCGCAGGTAAGCAATTATCATCTTACCACTTGAGCCTCCTGTAGAATGAAACAATCATGACAACTACTTTATGTCAAGCATTTCATCTCAAAGTCAAAGGCAATGCAGGCCGACTACTGGTACCGTATAAAGCTGTAATTTATTTGTAAATTATTTAGCACCCGCATATCGAAAATTATATCATAGTCCCGTAAAACATGTCGGTGGCTTGCTGCCAGGACCAACGACCTCAAATTCTGGGGACACATGAGGTCAGCCTGACTGACACCCTGAGGCCACACCTAGGTCAGCCTGACTGACAGCCAGAGGCCACACCTAGGCCAGCCTGACTGACAGCCAGAGGCCACACCTAGGCCAGCCTGACTGACACCCTGAGGCCACACCTAGGTCAGCCTGACTGACACCCAGAGGCCACACCTAGGTCAGCCTGACTGACAGCCAGAGGCCACACCTAGGTCAGCCTTACTGACAGCCAGAGGCCACACCTAGGTCAGCCTGACTGACAGCCAGAGGCCACACCTAGGTCAGCCTGACTGACACCCTGAGGCCACACCTAGGTCAGCCTGACTGACACCCTGAGGCCACACCTAGGTCAGCCTGACTGACAGCCAGAGGCCACACCTAGGTCAGCCTGACTGACAGCCAAACTCTGGGGCCACACCCATAGCCAGGACCTTCTTGAGCACCTGAGTGGGGTTCTACTATCTACACCACACTCAGGTGCGTGTGATTAAGAAGCTTTGAAGGGAGCCAGTTGGTAAGTCTGTGTAGCGGCTGAGCAGTAGTTTCGGTTTAGCTGTTCATTAAAAGTTGAATGTCAGGTGGCTGTAAGGCTTTTAAGGTGTTTTTCATTAGAATTTCTTTGTTTTGTTTGTTGATTTTAGGCATTGTGACAAAAATGCCAAATAAAAGGCGAAAACCCTCCATCTGCCTCCCTGCCTCTGTTATTATAACTTTTTATTTGCTCCCATCACATTTACCGTTGTTACACCTTCACTGGCATGCCTATAACCACGCGAGATGTTGGTTTTACTTTGGTCGGCGTGCTGCAGAGGAAGAAGAATGTGCAGGTGCCAGAGGAGTGGGTGGGAGCAAGAGAGGGTGAGTGACAGGCAGCAGAGGGGCGGGGCGTGGCACCTGATGGGTATGAGCAGGATCATTAGAAGGGGGAAGATCATCTTCATGTAAGGCAGTGGGTACATGCCAAACGCACACAGGATCAGCAGCTGGACCATCTGCAGGGCTGTAAAGTAGTGGATCTTCCTCTGGGGAACCTTGCGGATGTAGTGGGTGGGTGGGTAGGATGTCTAGGGCAGACGGAGAAAAAACAGTTAGTGCTCGGCAAACGCAAATGTTTTTGACTGGTGGCTGCGTGAGCTGAGCTGAGCTGAGCTGAGAGTTGAGATCCCACCTGTTCTTTGAGGAGGAGGGCCATGCGGTCACACATCTGGTTCCCATCTATGGAGGTGATAGCGATGTAGAGAAATAGACCATACAGCACAGGCTTGGGGATCCACTGGAGAGGGACCGGCAGCAGGAACACAGAAACCCCGATGAGGATGTTGGCAGCCAATGAGGTGAGCCGGGTCTCCTTCACACTCACAATCCTGTCGGCGCACAAACGAGATATCATCCCAGGGCCCGTGAGCCAAAGCTGCTACCGTTGAGCCAGCCAAGGTCTTGTACTGGTGCCCAACCCACAATCACAATCGGGTCTCTTACAGGTGACCGCTCGTTCAGTTCACACTCGGGTTTCGTACGGGTGACCGCTCGTTCCGCTCACACTCAGGTCTCGTACAGGTGACCGCTCGTTCCGCTCACACTCAGGTCTCGTACAGGTGACCGCTCGTTTCTGCTCACACTCAGGTCTCGTACAGGTGACCGCTCGTTTCCGCTCTCACTCAGGTCTCGTACAGGTGACCGTTCGTTTCCGCTCACACTCAGGTCTCGTACAGGTGACCGCTCGTTCCGCTCACACTCAGGTCTCGTACAGGTGAGCGCTGGGTTCCGCTCACACTCAGGTCTCGTACAGGTGACTGCTCGGTTCCGCTCACACTCACGTCTCGTACAGGTGTCCCCCCTCCACGCGCTGTTCAACAAAGGCCAGCTGTCGCACGTGAAGTGTAGAGTGAGGAAAGGCAGCATGCATCCAGGGCAGACCCAGCAGCGACATCAGGATGTTGATGAGACCGGAGAGAACCAGGTCCCAGTGATAGGCAGTACCTTTCAATAACCTGAGACAAGTGCACATTCCTTACCTCCAACGACCACTGTGGCCGTCTAACATTCTTATATTGCAGCTACTGAAATAACTACGTCGCTACACTGAAGAGCAGAGCTTCCAGACAATACCGTTTCAAGTGAGAACTAGAGGGCGGTGTGGAGCAATACCTGTTCTCTGGGGCGTTGGTGAGGGACACAACAATATTCTGGTCGATGAAGATAAGCAGGGCCAGGAGGAAGCCCGGGCCCATAGCACTGACAATGTTCATGGCAGAGAGCTTCTCGAAGGGTGCCACGTTAAACACGGTGCTGTTGTGATAATTGAACACAGGAACTGCAGCACACAAACACAAGGGCTCGGTTCAGCTTACGTCGGTAAGGGTCCCTTCGAAGGGTCCCTTCGTTGATCGTTGGCTCTTAAAACATGTTCACAAGCATCCACAAGTAACACGAGAGAAAACGCCAGCGCACGTGTGATCCGTACGACGGGGGATTCATACTAACGCTGGATATGGATGAAGAGGTAGGATCCCACAAAGGAGAAGATGATCACGGAAATAGGAAGCGCGCAGTCCGAAAGCACCTCTCTCACTTTGGCGTGCAGGAAGGGGCTGGGGGGAGATGGAAATTAGACTAACTAGTTAACTAGTTAACTAGTACCATGGGAGGAGGGCAAGTAGGAGCTAATCCCTTAAATGAGGGGATAACTGGGATATATTTCAGATAATTGGCTGAGTGAATACAGGAGATAAATGATAAATACAGGAAATCAAAAATAACAGGAAGCACCTGGATATTTTTATTTAAAAAAAACAAAAACATTTGTGTCACATAAACGTGAACATATTATTGTTTTCTTGCTCAGCCCTGGATTTGGTTATTTTCAGTTTTGAGTGTTGAGGAGTGTAGTGTTCCCAGTGTTGAGATCTAGTTTATCTCAAAACCCCACGGTGGCATTTCCTGGACTGTGTATTTATGAACTCAAGTACCTTGCTGAAGGATCCAACAGCTGGAGTGGGTCTCCCATGGTAGCGTTCATGAACTTTGTGTACACAGCTAGTTTTCTCTCAGACTGATCTGTGTTCCTAAACTGGATCATATTGGGAGACCCTCTGTTCCTGAACTGTACCACAATAGAAGACCTTGTGTACCTCCTCCTGAACATGACCATAATGGGAGCCCCTACGTATCCCCTCCTGAAAATAAACAAAACGGGAGTCCCTTTGTACCTCCTTTTGAACTGGTAGAGAGTGTATCCCAGCCACAGGGTTCCCAGCATGAGCAACAGACACAGCACAGGCCGTTCCCTGGTGCACAGGATTAAGGACTTGGGAATAATGATGGAGGTGTTCCCTGTCCCGTTCCCTGTCCCGTTCCCTGTCCCGTCCCCTGTCCCGTCCCCTGTCCCGTCCCCTGTCCCGTTGAAGCTCATCTGTTGCAACTCCTCCAGGCTGCTGTTGGTCAGTGTTGGCGCGTGATAGTAGCGATGGAAAACTGAGGTGGGACAGAGGAGAGGTCACGTACAGACAAATAAAAGAACCTGTATCCCTTCTCTTGCTACTTGCTGACAGGGCAGAGAACACAACCTTTTAACACTGGTGATCGACGCTGTGATGTGCTTTATCGTAAAAGAGGACTTGCGTGATGGCGAAAGGTTTTCTGGATCAAATGGAAAGCTGAGATGAACCCGCCCACATGGCAAGGAGCAGGAGGAAAATTTCAAAGTACTTACTTTTAATTGTGCCTTTCACAGCATCCCCCACATACGCAACTGAGATGAACAATGCAATTACTTCCTCTGTTGATCTGAAAGACAACGTAAAAAATGTAGTTGGGAAAAGTTTGTCGTTCTGATTGTATGTAACCATACATAGTAGACATGTCGGTACATTAACTTGGTGGGTATATCTGTATGTTTTAGTCACGTTGCTAACAGAGATACACACTTTGGGACCTCATGGAGAATCCCCCTTCCATTTGCACCGAGTCCTTAAATTAAGGAGTTTGCGGTTTGCAGACTGACCGTTTGAAGAGCTTCACGAGCAAGCTAGCATTGAAGACCCCCCCCAGGATGAGGAAGAAGCTGTTCCACAGGCCGATGCAGGCATAGAAGGCGGGGAAGTCGAGACCGTAGTCATCACAGATTCCCCGGATTACTGTGAAACAAATCCCCAACAGTCACGCCATGCCACGTCAGCACAACCCCTCTGTACCGCGTCACTAACATCATGAGCAACACATCTAGTTGGCTTAGTACCTGAAGAACACCAAAACATACTAACCTCATACCACTGATATAGATGGCCAGGGGTGCACCAACACATACTAAGCTCATACCACTGATATAGACGGCCAGGGGTGCACCAAAACATACTAAGCTCATACCACTGATATAGATGGCCAGGGGTGCACCAACACAGACTAAGCTCATACCACTGATATAGATGGCCAGGGGTGCACCAACACAGACTAAGCTCATACCACTGATATAGACGGCCAGGGGTGCACCAAAACATACTAAGCTCATACCACTGATATAGATGGCCAGGGGTGCACCAACACAGACTAAGCTCATACCACTGATATAGATGGCCAGGGGTGCAGTGGTGAGGGGTATGACCAGTGGGGAACCAGCGAACAAAGAGTAGATCACTCCTCCGATGCTTTGGCCAATGATGGTCTTCTGGACGTCTGTGAAGAAGACGAATACAAAGATAAGTAGAGAATAGAGAGTAGAAAGTACAGAGGAGAGGGGAGAGGGGAGATAGGAGAGAGGAGAGGGGAGAGAGTAGAGAGTAGAGTAGAGAGGAGAGAGGAGAGAGGAGAGAGGAGACAGTAGAGAGGAGAGAGAGGAGAGAGGAGAGAGGAGAGAGTGGAGAGAGTAGAGAGAGGAGGGAGGAGAGAGGAGAGAGTAGAGAGAGGAGAGAGTAGAGAGAGGAGGGAGGAGAGAGGAGAGAGGAGAGAGTAGAAAGGAGAGAGTAGAGAGTAGATAGTAGAGAGTGGAGAG
>JAOYSI010006384.1:0-12878 GCA_025775065.1 Hiodon alosoides | reverse complement strand
AAACACCCACAAACACACACACACCCACACACAAACACACACACACACACACACCCACTCTCCCACACACACACACACACACACACACACACACACACACACACACACACACACACACACACACACACACATAAATCCACCCAGGCCTTCCCCTAAAGGGTATCCAAAAAGTCTGGTGCATAAACCTATGAAAACCTATGAAAACAATGTACTTTTTTTACAAAGGCAAGTGCTTAAATGAATGAACAAAACACAAATTATTCATTTTACCCATAAAATATATCTAAAACCTTGTGTAAGTTATTACCTGTTATTCCCTCAAATGTTATTCCATGGCGATCCCTGGTGGCTAAATGCAGTGAAAGTTCTTGGAGATAAATTATAGAATGCAACATTGTATACAACATTGTTTCAATGCTTAGAAAATGTAGATTTGGGAAATAGCAACCACTTAACAATAATATTACTGATAGCTTGATTAAGAAGGCATTGCACACATTTCTCTGTTTTTAAATCGCAAAGCTAGCTATTCTTCAAACAAAAACAAATTCGAACTGAGCAATAACTAGGTTGTATAGTCTTTTTTTATTTGCGGCATTTTGAGTTATGTTTTCTCCATGGAAAAAGGCATTTGCCAAATAAAACCTTAATAACAGTATAGCATTGACTACTTGGGAGATGCAGGATTTGTACTAAATCCAAAGTTTTATTGTACATGGAGACAACACTGATACTACACGACTGATAGACAACACAGGTGGGGGAAGTGCCAAACGGCGCAGGACAAAAGTGCTCCAGGCACACAAGCAGGAGCTTGGGTGCCTCACAGGTGGAGGCTGCGTTGTTACAATAAGATCAATTCAAACGTTCAAATATCAAATTAACTCCTGGTACACATACAGCCATTACTGCCATGCCCCTGAAATGTCAGGCCACTGAGTCAAATCACTGACTCCACATAATGTCCTATTCAAATGCGAACTCCTCCTGTGCGCACAGGTATTCCTGTCATGCCCCTGAAAGAGTCAAATGAGTGAGTCTTTTATTGGCGTTACAATGAAAGCCGCTTCCTAAGGGAAAAAACAATCCTCACATGGGAATTGACATCGACTAAATAAATAATAAATCCCCTAACTCCAACAGCACAAAACATGTATGGCCTTCTGTTTATTTTAGCAACGGCACTTTTGAAGATGTATTACTGTAGATACTCTAGGGCACACTTTTTAGTTTGCCCCTCCCTTTAGAGTAATACAGAAACGCGACATCATCCATAACAGCAGTCCAATTGCTTTTGCTGGTAAATTTACAGATGATTTACAATCTCTCCCCCTCCCCGCCCCCCTCACATTCAAAATGCAGGCATTCATCATGCCCATTTCGTATAGCACAAATAGGTATGCACAGGGTAGCAGTTACCAGTCGGCTCAGTCAAAGCCAAACAGGAAGTATGTGCAGCCACTTCACAATCCTGGTTTAGACCACATCACAGACTGTTAAAAACAAAGAAAGCTCAACTAAATCAGTGGAGAGGAAAATAAAATCTAATCAGCTTATTTAGTGCTCCTCCAGTTAGCTATTCAAGTTAGCCTGGCCATTTTTGTATTCCAAATTTGCATCACGTGATTTTATTTTGGTGTGAGTGTGGATTTTCAAATAGTGTATTTCTTTGTTGCCAGTTTGGTCTTTTTTAGATATGGTGCGTCATTTTTAAGGATTATTTTTCTCTCAATGATCCAAAACCACATATCTTCACGGTGAGGATTTTTATTAAATATGTTTGTTTCACAAGTTTTTCCACATTTCTTACTTACGTACCTTTGGTATATCAGATGAGGGGTATACAACATACAGAATTATTAGAAACTGCGAAAATTGTATACCTGATGTTACTATAAAACCAAACAAAACAACAACAAAAACCCATAAAGTATAAAACTGCACTCATAAGTGATGCATCCGGATATTTGTTTGATGCTCTTAAAACAAAAAAACAAAAAGCAAAAAATAAAACTAATGCCTGCTTCTTCTAATGACTCACCTTGCTTCAAAAATGTTAACCTAATGTTTTACATAGAATAATATTTTTTGTTGTTGTTGTTATCCGTTATCTAAATTTCCCCTGCAAGTAATACATCATTCTCCTATTAGATCACAAGCTACGGGAAAGCAATCTCCCTCTCTGTTTGAACGTAGATAATTATTCATTTTAATTAGCAGCTCCCTTTATATCAAGCTTCACGTTTACAGGCAAGCCAGTGGCGTTGGCATGTTCAGCTCCAGTCCCCTCTGAATCACTGGCAAGGTCATCGGAACAGAGGAGCACACACAGATTTGTGGGGCTCATTCTCTGCATATTTTATCAGTTTTCATCGCAATGTTTTGCCAGGGGCCCGGAAAGGTTTGTTTAACGGGCCAGTGGATATGAGGTAACCAGTTCCGTAAGAGACACGCCTGCTCTTTGCTTCTTACGGTTATCCACCGCGGCTTCTGCCTGTGATTTAGCTGCGCTAATATGAACTGTCAGCCCCCGACTTCTAAGAGCCGGCTGGCAGACCGATGCCAACTCCCCCACCCTCCGCCCAGATGAATAAACACCCTGTATCAAAACCGGAGCGTATTATTCATTTATCAGTCCGCTTTACAGGGAGCTATGGGAAAGGAGACGCACTGCTTTACCATCACGGAAAAACATCTGGGGCCCAGGCAGGAAGAGACGACCGCAGGGGTCAGTAAGGAACTGTATGTCACCTCCCATCAGGAACTTTCATCACCTTTCACCCGTGTGACAGGCTGACAATGATATTTTTGGGTTTCAGATGATGGATCTCAAAATGATTGCTTTCTCACACAACACCTGAGCAACCCTGAACTGTTCTTTTACTCTCCGAGTAAAGAGTCAGTTTCATCCAATCAGGAGACTTGTGTCATCTTTTCACTCCTTTTTGGATCCTATAAATATTGACATTGGGCAAGGGAGGGGTATTGACTCCTCACCGATGCAACGCCTGTGGACACAATCTTACTTCAGGTATTTCTGTAATTCACAAAAAAAAAGAAAGAAATACCAAGGGTTTAAAGGCAGCATATTAATGGCAGTACAAAAGTTGGTAGGTCCTTTTTAAAGGCCTTTTAATTGAGCGTGAATCTGACCCCCCAGATGACTCTCCGTTACGCAGTCCGCCCCCATTGCACTGCCCAGGACAGAACACGTTGAGCCTGGATTCATCCGCTTCAATGGAAGTGGCATCAAAAGGCAAGCGTTCCGGGAGATAAAATGTAGCCCGGCGGCAGATCAATATCACCCACAGAGGCCCCGCCCCGTACCAGTCTGCAGTACCTCTGACTTCCAGTCCCTCCTCCCCCCTTTTCAGGGAGCTGGGTTCGGGTGGTATTTTTGGGGACGGTAAAGCCTGAAGCACCCAGAGAATAGAAAGAGATGGATACCAAAGGTCTTTAAAATATATAACAGCAGCCTCAGAAAACGGAAGAAAAATACTACAGCCAATAAAAGTCTACCCCTTGCCCTGTAATTTTCCCGACTCAAGTGACGTACAGTCTGTTTTTCTTGACAAAAGATATACTGTGACCGAATGAAAGTGTCCCTGGTAAGTGCTTGTCATCTCCCATCCTTACCCTGCAGTGTGCCCCAACAGCGATGCCCCACAAAAACAAAGGGTTAAAAAACATATAACCAGGGCGATGTTTCCAATCCCAGTGTTGAGAAGTGAGTGTTTCTAATCCCAGTGTTGGGTGAGTGAGTTTTTATTAGTTACGTGTTAGGGTTGTAGTGGCAATTCAGCGGCGTAAAATATTAATACAAGCAAATTATTCTTGGATTTAAATTATTTCATAGCTCTCTCAGTATCAAACATATTTTGCTTTTTTAATGGGGATATATTTACATAATACTTGTTTTTATTTATTTAAATGAAATCATTTTTAAAAATGCAATACGCAATTTTTAAATACGTATTTATATTTGTCCTAGAACCAAATGTGTTGCAGAACCTCTGGTAATAACTACTTGTAGGCACAGTTCAATGCAAATAGTTCACATTTATTAAAGTGTTATCAAATTACTGCACAGTGCAAGAGAAAATTGGGTTGTTTCATTAAATTTCAGACAAATACTACATGGTGCAATTTAGAACAGCAAGAGGGGGCATCTATTACAATATTGTCTTGCATAGTCCTGGAAATGGTATTTCTGAGGGTAGAGACACACCATTTAGCGCTTAGCTGATTATGGTAAGACTGAATTTAACAACTTGTTATTACCAACAACGTGTACTTCACAACACCATGTCATCCATGAGCTCTTTAACGACTGTGACAGCCGTTCCTGCACAATTAACATCAATTTCCTGATCTGCGGCAACACCACAGTGATCTTCTTGGTATTTTCCTGGTTCTAAAAAAAATGTTGATTGCAAAATGCATGCCTGGAAGATGGAGAAATCAGACACCTATGGAAACAAATACAGATGTTTGGTTTATATACAGTAATAACAAGTATGTAATTCATGTTGTCGTATACTGAACCATGTGTACCTAGTATTGTCGTATACTGAACCATGTGTACCTAGTATTGTTGTATACTCAACCTTCTACACCTTGAATTTTTGTATTTTTTTGTAATCGAACACGGAAATAAAATACTTGCGTTTGTTAGAAATTTAAACAGTGGGATTTTTTTAAATAGAATTTTAAAAGTATGTATTATGTTCATGAACATAATGCAGGGTTAACTTCAGTAACAGGCTCCTGTAATAAAATGTTAGCATCTGCTGTGAGAAATGACAGCCGGAAATAAACATCTTGTGTTTGCTCTCCCAGTACATTCAGATGTCGCAATATGGCAAGTGACAAAAGACCGTCTTATTTTCTGATTTTGTTTTGAGTGAATTTTTTTTTGGACAGTAAAATCAACAGTGTGCGTTTATTTTAACATATTTTGCGAACAAAAGTTTTGATTTTTTCGTTTAAAAGTCACACACACTAAATATACCCTGCAACAAATATGTTGTTTAAAATAGTTTCAAAACCTACAAATTGGCACCTGCCATCCCAGTGGTAGCTTAAACTGAGTAGTAAGTGATTATTTTCTTCAAGTTGCAATCGAGCCTTTTCAGTTGAAGGCACAATGTCAACTGGCACATTTGATGACCGTTTCAGTGTTAAACACCAGGTTGGGTCAGAGTTGCGGTTGTCGTTGAAGTAGATGGATTTGCTCGTCTGAACAATTCAGCGTGATCGCAGGTTTGCCGACTTGATGAAGTGCCGGCCCAGTATAACATTTGCTCTCACTGAGAATGATTTTGGCATGAACAACACTACCTACGATTTTTATGCCCAGCGTTTGGGGTATGCCACTTGAGTATTTACATATGCCCAGCGTTTGGGGTATGCCACTTGAGTATTTACATATGCCCAGCGTTTGGGGTATGCCACCTGAGTATTTACATATGCCCAGCGTTTGGGGTATACGACTTGAGTATTTACATATGCCCAGCGTTTGGGGTATACGACTTGAGTATTTACATATGCCCAGCGTTTGGGGTATGCCACTCGAGTATTTACATATGCCCAGCGGTGGGCTTGCTCCCAGGTAATCTCTCCGTTTAAAATAACATTTTTACTTAATTGCTTTTTCTAAATTTCAAAACGAGTATCTGAATGCATATGTATATTTTAGAATTTCCGGGGAAAAAAAAAACTTTGTCCCACCGCTACTTTAATTTAAGTGCTGTAATATTTCATAATGCTCTGAGTTACTCTGAGTAAACATACAGAAGAAGCAGTTGACCATAACGCAGTTCACTCATCAATCTGATCAGTTTTTTATAGAGAGGTTGCAGCCTGTACACCAGGCCCAACTGTCTTTAGCTACCAAACCTGGCAACCCAGCACATTCCAATCCCTCATCTTTAAAACACAGTGCCGTTTGTTTATTATAAACAAACCAAAATAAATCTTACTGGCCTAGCCAGAAGTACACTACCCTGTCCCTCATAGACAAAGGTTTGTTCCATCACAACCCAAACCAACCTCCAACAATGTTACTCACTGTAGCAAAAACTGTGGCTGTAATAGCGATATTAAAGAAACATTTATTTTAACAACTCAAAGAGCATCAAATAGGCCCGGTACCTCTTGTCACTATGTGGGAGGAGTCACTAAAGTGTGTCTAATCAGGCCTTCCCATCGGCAACAAACATATGGTATTCTGCCATTAAAGTATATCAAATAAGGCCTCCTTAGTGTGTCTAAACAGGCCTTCCTGTCTGCAAAAAACCTACGGAACTCTGTCACTAAATTGTGTGTAAACAGGTCTTCCCATCTGCGACAAACCTATTGTATTCCGTCACTAAAGTGTGTCTAAACAGGCCTTCATGTCTGCGACAAACCTATTACCCTCTGTTGCAAAAGAACAAAACAGGTGCAGGAACCTTTTGCTGTCTCTCAAATGCGGAATGATTAAATGTCAGATACACATGAGCAATAGTTAAAGATCTCCCTTATCTTTAATCTTAATCCCTTATCGTAGATAGGGACGTCATGTCCACTTCTGGGACCGGAACGTCAGAGTAGTCCTTGCTGTCTGCATTTCAATCAGAAAATAAATCTAATTTAAACGCACAAAAAGACTTCTTGCATTGATTTTGTGATTTTTTTAAATTAAGAACACAAACAGGAATAAAGCTTAAGAAAATAATAGAAATAATAACAATAGACCAGAGACCAGACCCTTAATTGTTGTGCACGAAAGCTGCTGGGAGCGTGGGCAGTTGTTGCAGAAATACAGAGCAAACACGCTGTCCGCCGCGCCGCCTGTGTTTAAAGCCAACATTACTTACGCGGACGCATGCATATGTGTGAACAATCCTCCAGGGAGAAGAGGGTTCCGTCTCTTGCCTATCAACAGCTACCGTCTCCAGTGGCCCATTTTGTTTTGTTACGGCGGTTCTCCTACCTGGGAAAAGTGTGGGTCCTCACTATTACTCTTCCCGTGGCACGTTTACATTTGTAACAGGAAGGTCTTGACCCTCTCTCTCTTATTACAGAGAAAACAGACTATACCGATGGAGAAGAAAGCAGTCAGAAATCATTCAAACAAAGGCACTGCTAAGAAAGATATTCTCAATTGGCTAGAAATCAAAACAAGTCATTCAGAGACCCTATCGACACCTTGTACCTGCCGCCTTGTAACTTCACAACTCCACCGTAAGCCTTGTTATACTCGGTGCTCACAACTTCTTCAGCAGTGTAACACAAAAATCTCAATGCTGTATAAAATTTGCACTAAATCATGACTGAGACATGAGGTATTGTCAGTAAGATTACCCTGATTATGTAAATTGTGGACAAAAGCCAGGGTCAGGGGTTGAACTGGGCTGGTTACACCTGAAGTGGCATTGAAATACCAAGAGGGCCACTAGGTCCTGCAGTAATGAAAGAATATTAGGAGGATGTACCTGATTAATGACTAAATAAATTACACGGGTGAAATAGCACGCTGGGTTAACCCACCATGACAGCAACGGAGAGCCGTGTGTGTGTGTGTGTGTGTGTGTGTGTGTGTGTGTGTGTGTGTGTGTGTGTGTGTCGTTCACCTAGTACCTGTCATCCTGTGGCATTGTTTAAAAATATAATTAAACCTGCGGTTGGAGGCGTTTCGCCTCCAGTGACACCCTGACAGTTTTGTTACAGCGCCCATTAGTCACTGGATCCTTCCCATCACTCAGTGCCAAGGCAGCCAAATCAGCGCTCTGTCACTTTTTTGGGAACAATAATTTGAGTCACAGTCTACTCCCGCGACCCGCCTGTTTCCCGCCGGCAGTCAAAGCCTGAGAACAAACAGTAAAAATAAGAAACAAACGGCAGGATTTGTCCACCCTGAACAGCATGCGATCAGCGTAATAGGGTTGGCTAGGTGGGCGGGAGGGCAAAGGAATGACAATGTGACTGATGAGCATCACTTCTACGATGACGGGCCTGGAAATCCCCTACTCATGGTGGCCTTTGTGATCTTGGCAACCGCCAGGAGAGCTTTTAAAATTCCAGAACTACATTTTCCAGAGGCACACATTACAAACGACTAATATACCCCAAACTAATAAAAACGACCACACAAATTGAACCCCCCCATTGGCAACCCTCTCCAGAATCCATCTAAAAATTAAATTTTGACACAAATGAGAAAAAAACAAGTAAACGTTTGAAGAGGATTACAAAGTGAAAAGTGTCTACATTGTGCCTTGCAGCTGACGGGCAGATCAAAGGAATAACGGATTATTATTTAAGTATTTTATCGTGTCTGGCTTAACTTCCTCAACCTGTTTAAGCCTGTCACAGAGGCAGCCCAATTAAAAATTCATTACTCACCTTCGGCATTTGGGCTTCTACATATACAAACTGACCAATACTACAAAAACTTTTTTAGGATCATAATTCGATTCTAAACTGGGCTGATTATTAATTTCATGCTGGTAATTTTATTTGATAATTTCACATTGAGCTGAAACTGATTGATCAAGTAGACCCACCTTACAAGAAGTTTTATTGATGTCAGGAATAATAATACATATTTGTTAAAATATGGAAGAGGGTGCGTATATTTCAGGTCGACTCAAGCCAGTGAACAACAGCTCTGAAGCAACAGTAGGGGGAAAATCTACGTATTATTTAATTAATGCTTTTAAAATCCTTTTTTTTTTCAAAGCTTTCAGTCAACTCTCTTCCATGTGCTAATTTTTCTTGTCTTGCTAATAAATTATATTTAGAATGGTGCATAGCTGTTTTCACAGTATGTCAGAAACAGATAAATCATTTAATTAGTATTAGTATGCACAGGCGAAAACCTCAGACTACAATTCCCAGGAAACGTGTGACTAACACATAGGCATCGCTTACAAACTGAAACTAACATTTGTTTAATGCCAACAAGAAAAGATCAATCAGTCTTGCTTGTAAAGTTCTTAATGTCATCACAAAAAAACAAAACAAAAAGCGTAACAAGAGTTCTCACACTCTTGGGATTCAACCCAGGACAACACTCAATGTCAAAGTCATAATTCTAGTGCAGACGAAGAATAGCATCATTGGTGTATGAGATGGAATAGATGATCTTTTTACAAAACGATCATTGTGATCGATGATGGTAATAAAGAAACTGCTCTGGAATAATGAGGCAGAAGCCTCAAAACCAGAAAGTTGCAGGTTCAAACATCTACAGCGCTGTTGCAGTCCAGTCTGGTACTCAACCAGAATTTCTACAATTTCTCTAATTGTATAAATTAACGAGTTGTTAAGTCGCCTGGTATTGGGTTCAACTCAATTATTATATAATAACGGGAAAGCATTTTCTCTGAGGACCTGTATTAAGAAATCTGTGTAGCACTGAAGAAAAAGAGCATGGAATAAGTTATTTAGTAGTAAGAACAGTGCTGGATAGCCCTGTAGATATGCAAGGCCTTTTTCTGCTGGAATCAGGGAATCCTTTTCTGGGTTTTCCCCCATTGACTCTGGGTTTTCTTATTCTCTCAGAAAACTTTGCTATTCAGTTTGCATCATTCAGTTCAGCACTTTGTAACAATCATATGGTAAAAATGTGATTTAACCAATAAAAAATACATTGATTGATCAAGTAAAAACAACCTCGAACTAAAAATGTCCCTGGTACAACTTTCCCTGATCTCTTTCTCTGAGATCAAATAAAGTATCAAATGAATCATTTTTGGAACACATCACTGACCTGTGTGCATTTAAAAAATCAACAACAATTGAATCCATTTTAAAGAAACACGATTTAGACTTAAATATGGAATACAGGAAGTGAGTTACGAATCATCAACATCAACAAGATTATCCGTGCAGAGATGCAAGATGGGATCAAAAACATGGGATTCCACGCCAATGAGTATGACAGTACTACGCCACGAAAAAGTCTAAATGGCCCAGTGAGAGTCTTATGCCACAAGTCCACGCAGACAAACCACCTGAGAGAAAGATCTTTGGTAGATAAAGGCGTTTACTTTGAAGCTTTCTTTACTTCAACAATTTACATTTCAGAGATACAAACGTTCTGTTCCTGAAGCCTGTTTCGAAAGTATCTCTCTCAGATGTGCCTGACAGAGGGTTGACATGCATTTTAACTTGAAGTTTCAACGTTTCCACCTAAAAAAAAATCCCCTAACTTTCCTCCTAGCTAAATAGCAGTTTTATACGAGTCGCCTATTCTGTTTTTTTTTTTTTTTTAATGCTACTGTAGAAAAGTATTCACCAATACAATACACAACAAAGGGTGACTCTTACCTGAAAGGTATCCCAAGGTAAGGCTTCAATCTCAAACGTAAATTTAAAAAACTGCAACAGGAAAAGCCGTTTGTGTATTGCACTATGTCCTCAGATAGCTATAAACGGATGCAATGCATGAGTTCATACGGCCCGGTCACGTAAATCATGGTCAAGTCAGCAGGTGCATGGCACTGAAGACAGAAAGAATTTCATCAGGGCTCTGCCGCTCATACAAACTACAACACAAAAAAATCTAGGAGAGCTGTTCTTGAATATAATGAACCTGACCCTCGAGGACATCTGCTAGCATTGAAGTGTCAGGCTGTGAAACCCTGGGCAGAAAATCTCAAAGCTCATCATCTTCAAAAACCTCGATGTGGGCATACCCACAGTGTTAAAGCATCCCTCCATCTGTCCGTCCACAAGTTGTCCATCCGTTCCAGAAACCACCCTTCGGTGGGTGATTGTTTAATGGATCCTGGTAGAAGAGTTGTTTGCTAAAGGAACTTGTCTCGCCTTGGAAGCAGCAGTTTCCCCAGATACCTTGTGGCAGATATCTTTTTTGGCGGATGCACCCTGCTGCACGCTCAGAGCCTGAAAATCACCCAATGGGATATTTACGCGTATGAAGTCACACTTGAGATTTGAAGCAGCTTGTTTAACTTTGGTATTTGTGAGTAGCGTTCAAGATTGAATTGTTTTTAGACAAGAAAATGTGGATGTAAACTTGGCTCACATTTCCTGCACCGGCAAAAGGGTCCAAACAAAAACAAATATGCATAGGAATGAAGATGATTTCTGCCGATCATGGCGTGACTAGACCAGGCTGGGGTAATGTAGAATGGGAAGAGATTACTGAAAAGGGGAACGCCCTGTCAGTGGACAGTGACATGACCACGGCTGCCATTCAATTCAGATGGTTCTGACTGACAACACACAAGCCGCCACACACCACGACCCACATGCAGCATAAGACTGAGATCACCAAACGACTGCAGGAAGATGTAGAGGTCCCTCTGAGTTACCCCTGTGTCATGATAGTACCACCAGGACAAAGCCATCACAGCTTACTATACACAGTAATCCTGGGCTGAATAAGGCAACTGGGAGTTCTTCCCAGAAATGATGAGTTGAACAAAGGATAAAAGGAAAAGCACACTAACCACTGAGATATATATATATATATACACACACACACACAAACAAACGTACCCCATTTAAATGAACTCTCAAGGAAATATCATGAAATATCATGGTTCAGTTGAATATGCGACAGACTAAGCTGCTGGATTCAAACCTGCGAACTCCAACTCCCGTCATGTGTCCGATTGTGAATGGGAGGGCACAGCGGCCGCAAAAATTGGTAGGGTCAGGGTCTCTGACGAGCGTCTCCTGTCAGCTTTTCAGGTGCCTCTATGCTTGCAGTGCCGTCAAGAGGGACGTGCCTGTCCTGTGTAGCGGGAAGAAACCGCTGGCTTAAAGGTGACTAGGATTGGTGGAAACCGGTGGCTTGTTGCAGCACTACGTGCCTTGTTGCAGCACTTAATACAATAGACCGAAGCCATTTTCCGTACCATCAATCAGGGGAGTGTGATACTAAAGGTTTTCGGCCCCAGCCTCTGTTGGATATGGACAAGGTTTAAAAAATGGCCATTGATCATCAGCTACCTTCCCGTCTATGGCAGTCATCTGCCATCCAAAGTGCTCTATCGATTGTCCTCCCTCTAGTCAGTGCGGACCTAACCCTTAATCCATATTAAGAGTTGAGGGGAAAGATTAATCAATCAATGAGCTTTAGAAACAGAAACATGTTTTCCCAGAGTATATGGCTTCCAAATCTCAATCCATTCTTCTATAAACAATTAGTAAAAACCACACAAAAGGATATCCCTTTTCTTATTTGGTGTCTAAACCAATAAAACAAATTGATTTTAGTTCCTCTCCCCAAGGTCTTTGCCTGGTGGTTATTCCCATTATATTAATCACTTGAACAAAAGCGTTTAGTTTGAGAGAGGCCACTGAATTCAAACTTTCTACCTGAATATTGGTTCCAGGGAAAGCACTTGTTTCCCATTTTGTTGTGCACAGTAGTTTCTGATTCCAAATGGATGGGAATGAGGCAGATTGTAATGGTTCACAATCAACAGTATTGTAACTGCTCTACTGCTCCCCTCCCCACTGCCTTCAAGCAAGCGTAAATCACTCCACCACTAACATGACCTCTACCGCAGAACAAAATGACAGCCTTCTCACTCCCCTGACTACCTTTATGTAATAAACAATCAAAATTTGAAAAAAAACTTTCTCCACTATTCTCAACCCAGATTCTCTCATCAGCCAGGTTTGAGGTTACCCTTTGTTTGGTCACCGATTCCTTCCAAAGCACAAGAGTAGCCTCCATTTACTCAGACATATTCATTTTTGGACCACCTGGTCATTTAATCCCTAATTTGGCGCTGCACCGCAACACAGAGGTCTCTTTGCTCACACAGTGCATCCGGAAACTTTTTCCACATTTTGTTATGTTACAGCCTTATTCCAAAATGGATTAAATTCATTATTTTCCTCAAAATTCTACA
>JAOYSI010006383.1:0-12879 GCA_025775065.1 Hiodon alosoides | reverse complement strand
ACGCACACCCACCCGCAACCACCACCCACCCGCCCTTATAACCCCTTTTCCCACCTCCTGACACCCCATCCTCTACCACATTGACTTCCCCCTTAGCGAAACAGATACACAGATGATAGTAAAACTGGCCGGTTTGCATGGAAAGCTGTTGTCCTGCCCATTAATCTGATGGTAATTAGAAGGCTCAATAGACTCCTAAAAGAGATGTTAGCTACCTAATTATACTATCACCCACTACCCTGCTATTAAAGAAAATTGATAAAAGGCTGAAAATTGCTACCTTGTGTACACAGCTCTAACCCTCAGAGCGAGCCTCTTTAAGCCGAGGCTGGGACTGCACACTCATATGCAAACGTTGGCTGTGGTTCAGGAGAAGCTGGTCGGTGTGAAAAAGCTCATTTGACAACAAGACTATAGCTGTATCTAAGAAGCTTCTGTCCTCACTTATCTGATCTTTCGTACAGAGCTTCAGAAGGGAGGATTAAGCTCTCTTTTTTTTTTTTTTTTTGGATGCCATTCTCAGTCTCACACCATGTGCTGTGGCTGCATTCTGGAGTGCACTGCTCAGTTAGTGGGAGAAATGTACCAAATATAAAAGACAGATATCTTAAGGATTCCTAGTCAGTGATGTCCTGGTATTTCCCCCACTGTGAAATATGCACGTGTTACTGTTTGAATTTCCCTAAATGATTTGAAAACTCACATCCAAAAGAATGCGAAAATAAACAAAATGAATGAAGAGCATGCAATCTTATCTTAGCAATTGTGTTAAACAGAACAACGTGTACACAAGCCAAGCACACAATTGCCAGCGCATTCCGTTCACCTACTGGTTTTAGTTCCAATTGGTCGACAAAGGAAACCGTCTCTAACCTTCTGCCATGAAATGTTGTTGCGCTGTCTCTCACAGGCACTTTCACCCCTGCTGATTCGACACAATATCCTTTCCTCAGTGGAGAGATGATTCACTTAGCAGTAAGACTCCTGCACCGGTTCGCCAAAAGACTGCACTGAAAAAATGTAAAGAAATATCAGGAGGACGCATTCAAATATGCTGCAAGGCTGATACACTAAACTGCATGCCACACTACTGCCCTATGATTTTATTGTATAAATCAACCAATAAAGTCTCATTTGCCAATTGATTGGACTCAAGCGTAATTAGTTTACAACCAAACTGACATTGCTAAAGAGGATGAACAATACAAAAAAAAAAAGATAAATAATAATGAATAAATCAAAACCCTTTGTTTGTTGAATCAGAGTGACCACGTTAGCTAAAACTGTAGACTGTATCCTGTCTTTCTGATGTTTAAATGTTTTACTCAATCCAACAAGGTTTTCTGCTCTGAAAGACAATATTCAATAAAACTGGAAACTGGACTGGCTTGTCTTGAAATGTGGGATGGTATTATTATTATTTATTTTTTTATTTTTTTTACTATGACATACATATAATGAAATACATAAATCTGACATAAAAGTCAAAAGCTCTCAAATGATCAGGAATTATTAAAACGCAATGCAAGGATTAGAGCAGGATATTAAGAGAGTCGGGAAATACCTGATGTGCAATTTTTTTATTTTTTGCAGTCTAATTTAATTCACTTAGTAAGGCTATGATGCTAGCAGTTTTATCTAGTTTGCTGGGCAAAATGACAAAGACATTTGTACTGTCACAGCAGCCATTTATGTTGTGGCCACACTTTAGAATCTTGGATGTGGGCATGTCTAGGAAGACGTACTGAATATTAGGATGTTTGGTTAATGTAGTTTGCATTGTGTTGCATATGCTACTGCATTAAAATATACATTAGAATCATTATCAATCAGTTCAAGATGCACTCTCAGCCTTTAAGCACATTCTTTTTTTTTTATTATTCTTTTGGTTTCCCCTCAAAAACCATTACATTTAAACACATTTAGAAACACATTTATAGTAATCTGTCATTTGTTTATCAATAAACCGTCATTGTGTTTTGCTTTGTTTATTTAAAATAGTTATTAAAATCGTTTTGGCATTTTCTATCAATATGTTCTCAAACAGCATATGTCTTGTGTTTCTTAAAATTTGTATTGAATAAAAGTTGTTTCATACAAATCTTTTATTTATTTTCTCGGCCTGAGGTTGGCTGTCCTACTCCAAAGAATGGATTCAGGTTCAAATACCAAAGGTTTATGTTCCGATTTATTGTATTTTTTAATTTTTATTTTTTTGGCTTGGGCAGCAGAGCCTGTTAAATTAAGTTTGATAATTATCATAAATTACATTTAATCTGTGTAAGCACAGTGCAGTGAGGGAATTGTGCGACACAATCACTGTCTCAAAAACATGTGACTAGCCTGGGAGAAAATTATCTGGAAGACTCAATTTTCCCACAATGTCTGGTTAGTGCAAAGGCTTGAGTTTAGAAAATTATTTTTGATTACAACGCCAATCCACCAATTTCAAAACATAACATCATATACACACCTTCTGGATATATGACCACATATCTTGACTGGGGCTTAAAAGTAATTTGTTAAAAGTTGCTTTCTAAACAATGGTTCTGGGAGCAGTGGAACGGCACACAATGGTCAGGCTTAATATCACACACTTGACTAGAACCTCACTGGTTAAATTTCCACTCATTATTTTTCAGTGTGCTCTTGTCGAGAAATCAATAGAGTCACCTTGGTTAGCTATTTGTAGCCCAATGGTTGGAAACTGTCCATGGTGGAGGTAGAGCGTTTGAGAGGGAAAGCATTGGGTATTGAAGCCATGGGGAACAGCATTAGTTACAGAGCCCTTTTCTACTCTTTTTTAAACTTGATCAAAGGAAAGAGTAGTTAAAGCACATTAAACACGTCCCTCTAAAATGTGACGGAGAGCTGCACTGAAGGCAGAGAGGGAAATATTTGACACCAAACTCTTAAAATACCACTCTATGGTTAATGTAAAAAAAAAAAAAAAAAAAAATCCAATGCACCGAGAAAGGGTGAACGTAATTCAGCAAAAATGGGCTATGTGCATGCAATATTAAGTCTGCATTTCAGCGTGCATCTTGGAAGCCTAACAGTGACCGTTTCCATTAACTGCTAAACTGGTTTATTTCATATTGTCGTGGCTGTTAGGTGTGGTTGTCTGAACTTATTAATAAAAAAATAAAATTCACATTAAGGGAAAAGTACTTTCAAAATATTTTAAGAGTGTCATGGAGTGTGCTATCTATTCGTTAGTTTTTTTATCTTACTTTGGAACTTGGGTCCGTGTTTGTAAGTCTGTTTTTAGAGCCAACGTAAACTTGGAATAATTGAATATTTGACTGTGGCCGGCACTATTATGGATGGTGTTTGTTAATGGAATTAGCTTTTTGGGTCTACCAAAGTACTACATGACCGATTTGGTTGATCTTCGTGTATTCTAAGATGACATTAACTGGGTTCCAGCAATGTGTACAGGATCAAAAATGATTTACAATAAAATAAAAAAAATAAAAAAGGTTATTTATATAACAGATCAAAAATTTAGACAGCGCACCCCCAACCCCAAGCCAACATTCGTCATAAAGCACAAACACCATCTCAGAGTTCAAGTAATTTTCCATTGGTGATTAATAAATCAAAATAAATAAAATAAAACTTGTGCTGTTAGTAAGGTTTGTGAGAGTTCTGAGAGAAAGTGCGAGGTTTTTAATGGGCCTGTAATTAAGACCTTTAAAGCACTGCCGGTGATGACTCAGATGAAGCGGTCTTGCCTCTGGCGGGACGACGTATCTCCGGACGCAGTGCCTCTGTTTCTACACAGCGGTCCCCCTTCTCGGAAGGCTTGCGTCTGAATAAACATACATAATCAGATAATTAGCCATTCGACTCGGCACACTACACTTCACCCTCAAGTTTCTCGATTTACACATTTATGTTTTCCAGCAGTTTTTATTTATTTTTATTTTTTGTTGTTTTTTTCTTTGACAGTTTTTTTCTTTATTTCTTTTTTTTTTTTTCCCTGGGGATGGCGTCTCTCCTGATTTAGTAACACGTCCGATTCAAACTAGTGACTTTAAGCATGGCCTTTTCAGTGGAAGATTACTTTATTGTTACAATATAAAAATATATGCATATATTTCAATAACATTAGGTGAGAACTGGAAACGTTTAGATGTGAAGGGGTTCAACATATTTTCAAAATGTGCAAAATGTGTGTGCCTCTATGCACTGCACAATTTTAAATAGTATAATTATATGAACAAAAAAAAAAAAACTATTAACAGAAGATTTGTGATAACTTCCTTAAATCCACTTAAAAAATACACTCAAAATACATATTTATGGACACTGGCACTGGCAAGTCACAAAGAAAGCAGATAAAACTCGATGTATTGAATTTGAAAATAATTAGTAAAACTAATCTTCCATTTGAGTTAATTGGGCAGTGACGAGTCTAATTTGTGGTCTGTAGAAAGAGAAGATAATTATGGAGCCCTTTGTTGTAATCTGAAGCTCCATTAGCCTTGGGCTAGAATTGGAAAAGAAATAAAATATTGTTGTGAAATTATTGACATTCCTTCTTCATCACTGCTCTCTTCTTGTTCTTCCTCTTTTTATTACTAGGAACATTGTGAGCGCTGCTAATATTAATCACGGCGCTGATTTAATTAGTTCTTATTGCTATTATTGTTGTATACCAATTGATACAATCAGACAAAGAATAGCAAATGTCTTGCTATATGTTTGATTACATTACACATGTATTATTTTAAATAAGTCATACACACAAATACATGCACGTCTATGTCAAAATAATAAATTGCGAGCTTTCAAGAAAGGTGAAACTTGTATGTTTTAGTTGGGCAGGAACTTTTTTAGAATCAACCCTTCTGATAATGCAGATTCTGAAAGAAACTTTTAAAAACATTTCTTGGTCAGTGCCTCGGTACTCTCATTTTCATATTTCATTCTAAAAATAATATTGAGATCAACTATCACGTAAATACCTCCCTTAAAAGTGTCAGCAAGGAAGTTCAATTTTTTGCTCACAATAATGCCGTGGCCCACACTTAGGTGGAATGACTGCACCCCCTAAAGGTTCTACGCAGAAAAGCACCCCCCTTACCCACGCACTCTCTCTCTCTCTCTCTGAGTTCATGATCATCTTCCAGCTCTCGTCTGAGTGCTTATGATCCATTTTCTCCCAGATATGAGAACTTGCTCGTTCAGAGGAAGAAAGCAGTCAATCAATGCCACTAAAATAGCCCCACTCCATTAACAGCCGGTAACAGGAGCTCTGCCCTTGCGCGGGGACCCGGCAAATGGCTCCAGTCTCTCCTCCACCGGAGGACTGGCCGTCGTCTCCGCAGCCGCGCAAACAGATAGTTTTACAGGGTGTCATATCGTGAACATCGCTCTCCTTTTACCCCCAAACTGCTTTGGTGCGACTTGCATCAGTATCTAAACATTCGTGCCTTGATGTGGAGCCCAGCCCCTTTTGGCCTTGAAGACAAAATTGTATTTAAAAGCACCTACCCTTAAAAATTATTTAAAAAAACCCACACAGAGACATACACCCAAACTCTGCGTCTGTGAAAGGCGATATCTCAAAGCTTCTTTTGTTTTATAAGGGAAAATCATTTCAGAATGTACCCTGAATTCTCCACCTGGTGTGCACGCCTCTATCAACTGATACTGATTATTGCAAGGGACATCAGCTCAGAGGTCGCCAATCATACAAACCGTACTGGACCAAAATCGCTGAAATTGTGTATCACCTTTGCTGAATCTTCTCGCCGGTTTTTAACATATTTGCAGCCCCGAAAGAGCCAGAGAATCAAAAAGCCATCCTGAAATTCAGTTTAATAATTTAATGCAAGCTGACAGTATATGTTCAAGCTAGGCCCATTCATTCAACCAAAGCATATACGAGGTTAGATTAATTTATTCAAGGAATTTCGTAATCTAAAGTTAAAAATAACTAACTTTAAAGTATGCAAAGAGTAACAACTTCCCTGAGATATATATATATATATATATATTTTTTTTTTACTATTTACTAACTATTTGTGCTGGAAGTCTAATATTGCTGTTAATAAGGATTATTTTCAAGATTCTGTGAGAATGTGGAGTGCAAGCACAGTTATGTGGAATGGTTTTTATGTCTTATGTACCTAATGCAGGTATTTACTGTCCATCATTTACTTTTGGATACAGGTTCAGACGAAAAGATGAACCAGATACATTCTACTAAAATGTAGCTTTAGAAACTGATAACAGTTATATTAGGCACATTATGCCCAATGGTATATATCACCTGAAATTCGGTCAGTCATACACCAGCACTAAGATAAGACAAGACCTATAAAGATTGTGTGTGTGTGTGTGTGTGTGTGTATACTATTTTATATTATTGATCAAAAAATATAGAACATTTTTATCATCATATACAATTAAAATTTCACATATCAAACACTAATGATGTTTTAATTAAAATCTTTATTATTTATTATCGTTTATAACGATTCCTTGGATGCTATATGAAAAATACATATCAACCTAGATGTTAGGGAGAAATATGTAGTATATTAATTATCATTAGCAAATTAACTGTGCATTAAAATACAGTGAAACTGGTCAAATTGTTTATTTTTAGACCTGTGAAGGGCCAAATTACGCCTATGCATTAAGTGATGTAACTAATCTCTTGCAGTTGTGCTCCTGTCCACAACACTTACTAGCACCAACAATAAGTACCACACAGTGAACACAAAATCAGCTTGATCATCAGCACAGAGTTCCTGTCCATTTAGTGGTGTGTCCGATGATCTTAGACCGGTTAGGTGGAAGTTGTAAGAACTGGACATAAAAGTGTGGCCACTTTGACTATGTTGGAAAGTGCAAAGGTTGCCTTTGCTTGGACCAGCGAGAAAATCCAGGTGGTTCCTACAATCTCTCTATTGTTTGCAAAAGACTGAAGACCAGACAGCCCATATATAGGTGGTTCAGCACCCATTGGATTATAAGAACGCCCATCAGAGAGCCCTGCTAGAGCACAAGAGTCGACATTGGTCGCTGTTCGCAGTTAGCCAACCCACAACATTCTGTGTCTGCCCAATCATGAGTGGGCAGTCAGCCAATTTTGTGCCACCACTCTAGACTGGTCACAGTCAGCAAATTGCATGATTCAGATTTGAATCTCGAGAGAGCAACTTTACCAACTGAGCCGCTCGGGAGTGACAAACATCATTATTAACATTATTGTTTGCTGACGTAGCATCTTTGTGTGCCAGAACATTGCTCCAGCAAGGGCTGTAGCTCAGCTGGGCTACACTTTCCAGTAAATATGTCAAGTAAAACGTGCATTTCAGAATCAGTTAAATTTAATTTCCAAAGGTCCCAAACTCTTTGTGTGGTATTAAGCTTAGGCCACACTGGTCCTGAAAATGGTGTACCCCTCAGACATTGGCTGATCAAAGCTAGACGGAAATTGGTTCAATTACTACAGCTGGGCATAATTCAGAAATTATTATGGAATTTATAATGATTTCTAGTTATAATTTCTGGTGGCCAGCCACCATTTAAGCTGCAAACTAAAAATGAGTCTGATATAAAACAAATACATTTTTATTACGCATGATATTTAATATTTTATATTGCTGGGAGTATTCATAGTTATTTGATTCATTTCCAAATTAAAGTTGCCATTTGAATTTGGTTTGTAAGTTTTGATTAGTAAATGGGTCAAAATGTTTAATCAAACCCCATAAGGTCCCTGGAACTGTAGTGCAGTTGTCATAAATATTGTGTTGCCCTATTTTAATCTGGTAAAATAACAGTAGTATAAAAAAGTATTTTACTCTAAGCCTCATTTCCTGAATTAGCTGCTTTTAAAATGGTTGTGTGTGCCGCCTACAATTACAGGATTATCCACTTCCACACTAAATAAAGCTTTTTAAAAAATGACATCACGTAAAGTTTAATCTCTTCAGGTTTCACAAAACCATAACCAGAGTTGCATACTATATGTTATTAAACTGCAAGCTGAGTAGAAAATTGTATTTAGAAAAAGAAAGGCAAGTCTTAGGGACACAAAATTCAATGTTTATTTTAACTGAAAGCGTCATAGCCAAACGGTGGCCACCTAGTGCACAAGCACTCATTTATTCACACATACAACAAAATGTCAAAAAAAGTGTGGCCACCAGTCAATCTACCATGAAATAGTTTTATTATTTCTAAATGAGTCGACTACAAGGTTACGGAGACTGAGTTGTCCAGAACTTCATCTGAAAAGGGCATTATTGTATCGGTGCACCATCAGACGGTAACCCGTAACATCTTAGAACTCTATAAAAATAATCAACCTTCTTTAGGTATAAGGGCCCAGGGGCGTTTTGGTCCTGGGAATCTTTCAGAGAGCAGTGTTTGAATGATGTCCCATACTGCCTAGTTACTGAATTTTTGGCTCACGACTTGTGAGAGGGACATCCAGAAGAGCTGTGGAATTAGACCAGGGACACTATGGAAGCAGTAATATACCACAACACTTTTGTACAGGGCATATAGCTTGGAGTGGAGGAAACATTGAGCTTTAGACCTCCATAAATGGAATTTCTCCAGTGGGGAGTTTTGGTTTCTCTCCTGTAAAGAAAATTCTCCAGTCACCACATGTCTGTGGTGTTCTAGGTGGGAATTGCATTCATTCTTAATACACTGTCCTTTGGTTGTTTCCTCATGAGTATACAATATACAAGAACTGCAATAACAAAGAGGTATACTTTGCAGATGACCCAGCGTTAAATATAGTAATAGCTCATAGTGATCAGTGATGGAGGTTTTATAGCTATGTGAAAATAAAATGTCATATTCTAAAATAGAAATAGATGGATTGAAAAAAAACGGGATTCTCAAAACAATGGATTTAGTGATATATCAATGCCCATAAAACTCTGTGTGGTCATGGCATTTTCACAGAAACCCATAATTAGGTCTTACGTAATTCCAACCATAATAGCATAGCCCTTAAAGGATTTGTGGGCAATTTATCAGTAACCACAGAATGGCGATGGCAGAAGCTAAAATGAAAGGAATGTGGTGAGGACATTAGTGAGATCTTATTTTCAAACCGTCTGAAACAGGTAAGAAACTAATAGTTTGGCATTTGGTATCAAATACAATTGAATTGATTTAGAGTGGGATGTGACATTGGGTAGGCTGTGCAATGAAACCATAAGGACTCACTAGCAACGAACTGCACCGTTCAGATGAAAGTTCAAGCAGGTGTTCAGCATTAACACCAATAAACAAACATGCCAAAATGTCCAGTGCTCAAGAGCTTTAGCCTAGATTTCCCCTTCGAAATGCGATGGCAACATTCAGTTTGATTTTCCGCGATAGATGCCCAATCAAATATAAGCTAACAGTGCAAGAGCTATCAGTGGTGCGTGGTTTTCCTGCAATTTTGTGTTCCTTATTTTAAAACGCATGGTGAGAGACAGGAACAATAAAAGCTATGATTGCATCAGACTCAGGAGTGGGATCGCAATGCTAAAAAGCCATCTGCATAGGAGACAAATAGAGTGTTAGCAAAGCATAGGGTGATTTACCACCAGCTTTAAAACCTAGGCTGCAGTCAAAACAAATGACCCCTTAAATAAGAATCCACTGAAAGTGAAATATATTATTGAAGCAGACAGCCTCCTAAAATATATAAATAAATAAAAACGTATAATAAAACTGAGGAAAGCCCTGCGAATGTGCATTGTATATTTTGGTTTAATTTTTATTGTTCTGAAATATGTAGGTTGATTTCCAATAGTGGAAATCCTACTGTTGTTGGACATTAGTCAGATTACCTGCCTTTACCAGTACAATAACTTTTGGGCCATGCTTGGCATATACATGTAGGTTTTCATGTATGCATGCAAGTTTTCTGCGCATACGTCTAAAAGGTACATACAAAACGAATTTTATATATATATGTGTCTATCTCTCTTTCTCAGTGCAGATAACAGACATTATTACTGTTAATTTCTGCCTTCTTAAAACCCGTCCTAACAAGTGGCTAACTTCTGAACTGGATCCACGGTCGAAAAACGTGGAATTTGTGCAACTCTGTCTGTGGCTTCATGCACTGCTGTTCTGAATGTATTTTTACTTGTCAATTTCCATTTTAAAGCAGCAGTCCTGGTTAGTGCCTGTCTGTCCCTGTTTTTTAAAATTCCAGCAAATGACATGGGATTTGACTTGTACATATCAGTCAGTACAACATAAAAGGGCCGCAGTAATTACTTCAGCAACTAATGAGGGGCAGTATCAACATTTAGAAGAAAAAAAAAAAAAATGCAAAAGTTTTAATAAATAAATAATATTTTATTTTGCAGATAAAAAATACCATCACTGAAGAACAAGCACTGGCACCTTACGAGACTGCCACACAATATCAATTTTGCACATGGGTCACACAATAACCTATTATTGCGATTCTGTGTATGTGATTCTGACACAGACGCACGGTGAACTGTGGTACCTCTCCTCATTCCGCACCACAGGATCACCACGCGGTTGGATGGGGATTGGGGAACGGTAGACAGGGAGTGGCGTTTCAAAACCACTTTTCGGTTGTGTCTTAGCAGTTGGTGCCAGGGAGGTCCCGATTGATTGATTTGCACCAGATACAATGGGGAGAATTCCTGCGCTTTGTAACCGACAAAGAGAGCTGCGCTATACTTGCGCTCGCTGGCTGTTATTCTAAAACCCAAACGCGTCGTGTGGGAATACTTATGGAAGCATCTCTTTGCACTAAATGAGGGGGGAATGTTTCCAATTCTTGAACATGTCTGAAACAGTTGAGGCCTCCTTTCAGAAATGAATTCCTAGCCAGATTGTTTTTTTTCTTTTTTTGTGCCTAACAAGATTCTCTCCCAAAGAGTCAATAAAAACACCAATATACCCGCGGCAATTACTCTCCCCCTAATTGCTGAGCAATAAAAAGCCACCGCTTGGAAAAAAGAAGCAGTAGGCCATTTGAAAATCATTTAATTATTTTAAGTAATATGCTGATCAATTCTTTGTAATCATATCATCTGCCATGTACCCTTGTTAGATCTGATTCTGGCAGTGTGTGTTAAAGTGCTTTTGCTTTTAAAATGTGCATTGGAAATATACGTTTTAATGCAATCAAAGGAATAGGTGTCCTTTTCAATGCTGACCCCAGTACATCATAGCTATCAGCTCTAAATTGATAAGATGCATTTAAATATAACAAGATTATGGATGATTAATAGCTATGACCAATAATCACTGATACATGCCGTAATAAATAATAAATAAAACCAAAACAATCTGTAACATTATTTAAAAAAATTTTATTTCTTGAACCAATGTGTGTATTATGCTGGTCAACACACAACATATACATATCCTTTCAATCATTTACTCCACTCCAGCATGTGTCAGAAGTAAAATGAAAGTTGCAAGACAGTACATTTTTCCATTACATCCCAAGACCAATGTACTAATCCAGAGAAATCATGAATGAAAACTAATGAGCCTTTTTGAACTGTAGCACAGCTCAGAGCGTTTTTCCACCTGGATTTTTCTAAGGTGAAAGGTTCCAAATCCGTCTTTAGATCAGTTGATCTCCTCAGAGCCATTAGCGGTTTCCCCCCTGACAGGCCGGCGCTGAGCAGAACACAGATGAACCGAAATTAATGCTCCATTTCCCATCAGTCCCCTCTTCAACCTGGAGGCTCTGGCAATGCCGGGACTAAAGTTACAGTAAATCATTCTGAACATATTGTAGTGAATGCCATTCAAACAAGTTTCTGTCTTTATCATCATCAACAGTTCGATGATTCCCCTACCCACCACAGAAAAAACAGCAAAGCAAAATAAGGAAACGTTCACGTTCATCAAGATAAAGATAAAAATATACTTTTAAAACTGACGTGCATTATCAGTAGCTTTAAACCATACACAGATGAGGATACAAAATCATTAAAATAACATACTAATGTGTAGCAAATGAGCTGATACAACAGATTTCAGGATGTTGCATTTCACATATAAACAAAACACTGTTGGTCAAAAAAAAGCAACCAAGACTGCCTTTTGTACTGCAGAATCATGATTTCAGATGTAAAGCAGTTGCTTTGGTTGTCATTGTTCACTGTAAAACCACTGGGGGGAAAAAAAACAAAAAACAATTGGCCAATGTATTTAAAATTATACTATCGTAATAAAAACGAAGCCAATCGACTGTTTCAACATAAAAATAATAAATGGTTTTCCTGCGAAAAAACCTAGCTTTTCTGGTATCGGTCATTATTGTCATTATGATTCATATTGTATATGATTACATTCTACCTAGTATAATCATAAAATTTCATCTTAAACAATGCATCAGAAGCACTGGTCTATTCATGATGCAATGATCAATGCATCAATATAATTGTAATTGATAGAAATAAAATGCACCACAGGGTACAGGAACAGGAGAATCCAGTTGCAGTGCTGAGAGGGAAGGTCAGACAGGCGTGGGTCGAGTACCGGCAGAACAGAACAATCAAGATTGGGCAAAGACTTGGGCAGGGACAAAAGCAATGGTCAGGCAAGTTAAGAGGGAAATCCAGGGAACTATGTAAGACAGGCGTAAACACTGAGAGACACCATAGTGAAACCAGAAAGACTTTGCTGTTAGTGAGGGGCTTATATGTAGAACAGAAAACTAAGTTGGAAGGTGCAGGGCCAATGGGAGCAGAAGGTGATTGAACCAGTGCACATGGGATTCAGGAATGTTAATTGAATGATTAGTGGGAAAGAGTCGGGAGAAGTGACTGATAACATCTACTGTGGAGCTGGGGCAGTGTTGTGAACTGTGACTGTTTTATATATATATATATATATATA
>JAOYSI010006382.1:0-12879 GCA_025775065.1 Hiodon alosoides | reverse complement strand
ATATAACGTGCCAATAGGTCAACCCCAAACCCCAGGGTAAAGAAGTCTTACAGAGAAAAAAAACAAGCAAAACCCACACTAGATTTCACTAATGAAAATCGGTTTGAGGGCAACTTACTGCCTATAGTGAGAACACTGCCCTCGGCCTCACTTGCCCGGCTTTAGTCCATCGAACAGTTTGGGGATTCCTACATGGTTAAGCTTGTTTTAAGCCCCTCCTCCCCACCACCTCTTTCGCTAGCCCTGAAAAATAGGTGCAAATGCAATTGGCTCAGGCACGCATGGGGAAGCCCCATGTGTGGAAAGGCGGCTATTCACAAGAGGCCCATCAGTACTACAACAAAGAGCGGGGGATGAAGATGATGCGGCGGTTGCTCTGAACTGGCCTGGGGTGGGGGGTGGGGGTGTCAGGGAGGATTAGAGGGAATCCAAACGGAAAGAAGAGATGAAAGAAAAGGAGAGATCAAGCAGCCCGGCGAGTCGCGGACGCTGATCTGCGATTCTCCACCTTATGATCTCTCCCCTGGCCAGCGCTTAACCCAGCGCCTTACCCGGCGGAGGAACATCCGAGCTCAGGTGTCTGCAGTGCCTCTCTCTGAAGACCCAGGCAAAGCTGAGCCCCCCCCCCCCTGCCCTCTACTCATTAGGAACCTCCGCTTCCCACGGTTGTAAGCCTCTATTTTTTTATAGTCATTAATCCGGCCTACGACAAGAGGTCTCGACAGGCTTATCAGGAGCCCTGCAGAGCTCTCGGGATGGAGGAGGGGCTGAGGTGGGTGGGGGTTGAGGAGAGGGGATACACAGGAAAAATACACATAATGCAGAAGGATTGGCGACAGGACCCGCCGTTTCTCATGTTTCCTAGAAAACAGGAAAGTGTCTACTGCCAAAGTAGGAGAGTCTTTTCCCCAGTCTTCTCAGAACTTGAAGCAGTGACCTCAACTGTCCAAATCGCTGGTAGACCGGAGCGCAAATCCGGCGTCGACCGTGCGCCCTGTGTTCTTTGACAAAGCCATCATCACGCCTTAGCTAACCTTCCATTCGTTATTGGAGCGTTTTAAAAATAGGTCTGACCACTTACTGCCGTTTGCGCTATTAAATGTCAATTTACATTTTTGAAAGGTAAATATTTATGAGTGGGAGGAGATTCAGGCTTTGTCCACCTACTGACCTCAGCCCCAGTGGAACGTACAGAGGGATTTATTGCCTTTACACGCATAGTTGTGTCACGGACTTGCACTTAAAGAGCTTCTTTGAAGAGCAACAGGTGACTTTCGTAGTCACAATTAGAAGGTAGCTTAAATATTATTCAGTATGTTACACATATTTAATAATTTAGGAATAATAATATTTATCATCATCATCCAAACATGAAATTTAAATTTCCATGACTTTAAACAGTGGTGGGATTAACGTGTGTGGATGTGTAAATGGGTCCTCTGTAAGAATGCAGCATATGTCTCCTCACCCATGACATTGATTTACAGACCCCTCGAGAACGCTGTTCAACCAAGACCTGAGCCTGCTCCTGGGCCTGTCACCTTAGCAGGGGTCCCGCTTCCAGTGATTTGGTCAGGCGAGACCGATGGCTAATGGCCGATTGTCACCTGATGGGTGGCCGGCTAAACCCAGCTCCATCTCAACAGGCTCACGGTCCCATTCAACTGCCTAGTAACCCCGTTTATTTCACCTGACCGCACATACTTTTTTTGTGCTGGATCATCAGAGCAGATACACAGCGAGGCCTTCCCCCTTGCAAGTTGCCGAAGGAAAACTTTGGGGTGTTTTGGATTTTCGACCATCTGCCAAAAAAAAAAACAGCGTCTTCGGCACCCTCACCTTGCAGCCTTCACAGGCGCTAACTCCATAGTGGTACCCAGAAGACTTGTCCTGGCACACGAAGCAGGGCTTGTAGACCCGCGGAGGCGGCGGCGGCGACGGGGGGCTAGGAACTATCTCCTCCGAGCTGGTGCTCTGCGTCTCGATGGCTGCAGAAGAGGAAGGAGAGACGGAGAGGGAGAGCACGTCAGGTCACACGTTCATATGCTAAATAATACTGCCAGTGTGGTGGGCAATGACTTACAGGACACTCACAGCACCTATATATGACGAGGAAAAATGACCATCAACAAGCAAGATAAATAAAATAAAAATATATAAAACAATGTCACCTTGAACTTGCTAACAATAACCAATGGCTTGGTAAAGAACCACTTCAAATGCCAGACACCAAAATCCCCACCATTTATCCCAGGGTTTTTTTTTTGCCGTTACTGGGCATCTGCCAGGGCATATAAACGTATCCAGCAACGGTCCCATTTTGCTTATTTGAATTTTTGTATAATTCCAAATTGGCTGAAATATCAAAGACGCGGACATTTAGGTCATTCCCATCAGATTCAAGCAATATGGAGATTTGAACTGAATGTGAAACATTTGCATTGATTTAAAATACATGCAAAGGCTTCTCAGTTCCCTACATACACAACACAAGGGGACTACCAAAATGGTAGCACGTGCTGTGGGAGTGACAACAGAGAGAGGGCAGAGAGAGGGCAGATAGAGGGCAGATAGAGGGCAGATAGAGGGCAGATAGAGGGCAGATAGAGGGCAGAGAAGGACCAACTGCTCTGACAGTCTCTTCCCTAAACCAGGATATACAGAGACGGTCCGGTTCAAACCAGCGTCAGGTCCATCCACTCAGGCTGCACCCAACAGCCGCACGTCACGCCCATCAGCAGGCTAGAACGAGTGAAAGTGCACTGCACTCAGCTTTACCGGAGCAGTTTCCCTTTGGCCACGGAATCAGCAGCGCCAGCCCAGTGCGGACGGTAATAAACAGCGAGCGAGCCAGGAGCTCCTCTACCCCCTCACGCCGGCTCGGGAAGCGCTTGTGACTTCTCTGCGGCGCCAGGGGCCCCCTCCTCCCGGCAGCACTCGCGTGTGAATAAGCGTTCTATATTTAAAACGCAGTGTTCACAAGTTCCCGGGCCGGCGCTGCAGCTGGGAACCGGCTCCACGTGACAAAGCGACGGGCGTGGGGGGGTTGGGAGGCAGAAAAACGCACCTTGCTCACAAACACAAACACCGAAGTCGCCTTGCTTTCACTTTCCTGGGTTAGTAGCAGAACGTGCCAGGGTAGGGGGACGAGGGAACAAAGCGCTCCCTAACAAATGCAAATCAAACCAGGCTGATACTAACAAGCCTTGAAATATGTGCAAAAAGCCTTGGGTCGAAACATGTTGTTCTCCCTCAGCGAACTGATCTAAATAAAGCCTGCGCAAGCTCAAATTCAACCTGAGACACATAAGCAGTATAAACACAATATGTGGCGCAGACACATAGCAGATCAAATGAATTAGAGCACATGACATCATGGCTACGGAGCACCAGCACTGTTAATGCTGAGACAACGTTCCCTTTTTAAAAGCCCGTCTGTCCCGAGGTACAACAGCTCGTTTTATTACAGGGGGTATGGATGCGGAAGTCAACACTACATCACGGTATAACCTGAGGCTCTGCACATTCCAAATCCTTTCACGTCGTTTGACACGTGCACGCCGGCGGTGCACGCCTTCGATTGCGTGTCCGAGCGTGGGGAGCAGCGGCTTATCTGCCTGCCTGGTGAAAGTTTCAATTAGTCCACCGCATGATGGGCGACGCGGGAATCGGCCATGGGTTTCAACCCAGCGTGGACGTGGCCTGATGACGCCCTGGGTGGGCGCCACCCAGTCAGCCCTCCACCTCCTCCTCCTCTCTGGGTTTCAGCTTTGAGTACGGCCCAGGCCCAGGCTCAGCGGACGCTCTTCAAACGGCTACTGGAACACAGACACCCCAACGGCCCCAGCATCCCTCACCCGTCAGGCAGCGCTCCGCAGCAGTGCTAAGCACAGCCTTATTTGGAGGGAGGTCTCCAGATGAACACAAGCCAATGCCTCAAAGGACTTCAAAGGCTGCCAAAGGTATTAAAAAGTTCCTGTAATAAAGGACTTTAAAGGTGAAATTCTGTCTTGTGAATTGTGTGAAATTGCCATCTTATATGATGCAGGCATCTTTAGCATGGGAAGATATCCATTAAGCTCACGTAAGGCTTAGCACGTCTCACAAAAGCGAGCAGAAAGACAGGCGGACAACGTAGAATACAAGAGGGGCACTTAACAATAAAGAGAACTTTGTTTCAGTGCACTATTACCCTTACCTTAAGGGGTGATGAAAACATTTTTGTTTTTTGGTTTTTTAAAGGCGTGTGGAAAAGACCATGTTTTTTGGACACTTTAAGGCAATGGCTCTTATCCCAAGGGCTGAATCGCGCTCTTGGAGTTTTCCGGTCGCATCTTCAAAGAAATTACACTGCAAGTACGCACCACAAGCTCAAAGACAAATGTGTAATTTCAAAGTTCCAACCTATGGCATTGTTGAGGGATGCCTTTTCTGTCAACATCGCATCACCCTCCTGCCATGTCATAACGGGAGCTGAGCAAGCAGCAGGACTGCCCGTTCAGCTCAAGCCGCGCCTTTCAGAGGAGACAAATCTCGTCTCCTGCTTTTCTTTTCCTTCGGCTGTTTGTTGGTATGGTCTCCGCCGTTCCGTTGCGCTGGCAGTCATGTCAAATTAAACCTAAATGGGAAACGCTTACGCAACAAGCATGTTCTCATTGGCCAATGCCCCAGTGCCTCTATCCCGCCCCCCCTCCTCCCCTCAGTTCTCATCCACCTGATCTGGAGCCGTTACAACCAAGATTATTGAGAGGCTCGCTGACCTATTCATCCTTGTTAAAGCTGTCTTCACTGGACATAAACTGCATGCCTCCCAAACGCAGGGCCTAATGAGAGCACGTATGAAAATCTGGGACGCAAGTAGAGGCCCCCACGTGAGGGCCGCCAGCTGTAATTAAGCACAATCGCTCCGTTACCGGGGGGGGAAATCAGGGAAACAATGGCAGACTTGTGGAGCAGCCAGTTTAAGAGCGGAGGGTGGGGGGGCAACTTTCACTGGGATAGGTTGCCATTTTCCCCGTGTAGCTCCCCCAGTGGAGGCTGACGCGTCTTGTGACAGACAGGCTACCTGTCAAATAACCGCAGAGCGCAACATTAGTGCCAAAGGAGGCAACTTGTGGTACCTCACAGGGTACAGCAGCCAACGGTCCGGCCGAGCGACACTCCCGTCAGCGAAGAACAACATACTGTGGTTTGCATCTGGTTAAGAATCGCAGACGTGAAGGAGGGGGGAAAAAAAAACGTTGCCTGGTCTGAAGAATCACAGTTCCTGCCGTTTCACGCTGATGGGAGGACCAGGACATAGCAAAAAATAAATAAATAAATAAATAAATAAAACCGCATAGATCCATCCTGCTGGGTGTCGACAACAAAGGTGGGGTGTGTGTTTTCGTGGCACGCGTTGGGTCCCTTGTTACGAGTAGAGGGACGTGAGTATTTGTGAGTGAAAATTCACCTGTACAACAGCGTATAAAAATGGACATAGATGCAAATCCGTGTGAGACCCAAATTTGTGAGGCAGGAGAGGGGGGGGAAATTATTGGTCGACATAACCCCGATCACGATTTCTGTGTTTGCACAGACCACGGTATGTGATATACATATTCAAATGGAGTTGCCAGCTAGCCACCAATTAATAAGCTTAAAAACACAAAAAACGGGACAAATGTTCTTGGTACATCCATGGTATCCTAAACTGATATAATCTGACACAACACGCTTTATGTATGATTTTCGTTTGTTAGTTTTCCTTGTTATATTTCTGCTAACATCAGCTATATATTGCTAGATAGATTATTTGGCTAGTTTGAGTAATATATATATATTCCAGGTGAAAAGTTATGTTCAGGAAAACCAGTTTAGTTTAGGGGAAATTTATCTTCCACCATAAAAAAATGTACCAAGATTGTATGGGATTTAAATTATGTCAATATTTAATGAGAAAAAAATATCTATAAAAATTATAAATAACCACAGAAAAATCCCAGCTCGTATAAAGTTCAGGGGGCACAGTAAAAACGGTACGCAGAAACGCAATACATTCCTTTTACCTTACAGATTGCATGTTAACACAAATATTTGTTCTGTAATGGTAACAAATGGCACAAAAAATATATTTTCTTAGATAAGTGTCTACACAACTACAACTTGCTTGGCAGACGGTTGAGAGAAACACGGCATTTTATTACAAGAAGGAAAACACTGCTGTGTAACCTGCACCTTATCACAGCAGGGGAAAACACAGGTGTGTAGCTGCTATTTTATCACATTACCAGAAATGTCAAGAGGAAACTGAAACTGAACTCAATGAGGCCGCAGAACAGGTCTAAAATGGAATGCACCGAACAATCCCATGGTGTGTCATGGTTACTGTGAATGAGATTTTGCCATCATTATGTGAATGCTTAATACAACAGGCTCCAATCCCCGATCTAACATTGAGCCGCTCAGAAATACAATAGCGAATAGGAACATCTTTAAAGAACAGATGTGATCCAGCATTTCCTCCAAACACACACTAGGGCCTTTAACATCCGCGTCTTAACAGTGTACATAAGCCACAGCAATTCCAAAAACACACCTCAAACATACTTCCGTAAAGCATGTTGTGAAAACAATTCCTCCCTCTTATGGCTGGGCCGCATATCTAGCAAGTCAACCGTTACTTCCTGCACCGAAAACAAAGTTCAAGAGGAAAATATAAAAGAATACCTCAAATACCCTTGACTTGAATCCGCTCATTCAAGTTCGGTGGATAACATTGTCTCATATAAGCATAGGATCTTCAGCCTGTCTCCCCTTCCTCCAGAGGTTCAGGCCCGGGTTAGCGGGCCAAGATTACATTAAAGCTTACACACATCCACTATTGGGAGCAGCTGTAAAGCAGATTAATGAAATTTGGCAATCATTAAGGAGACCGTTAAATGCATTAAAAGGCTCAGAACAGCAGTTAGAGAGCTCAAGGAACTCCTGTGTCTGACGCGCACATCACAGGCCCCCAGTGTTCCTAAACATGTCGATTAGATTAGGCCCCCAGAGCACCAGAAGGGCTCTTTATAAAGTCTGGCCATTTGTCTTCCTTTAGCTCCTTTACAAGACGTGCACCTTCCCAGATAACCCCACTAATGGTTAGCTCTAAAAAGCCTCAGGGTTAATGTTACACATCCTTTAAATCTTTGAATTTGTTCGGCTTTGACTATATGAATGGTCACATGGTTGACTGGGGAAGAATCTTGGCCAAAAAAAAAAATCAAACATTCCTCCCCAGCACCTCGATCGGTAAAGAAGGTCGCCAGGTCTTACGTGGCTCAGTAGGAAATGATGCTCATCTGACCGCAGTGAGCAGGAATCTTTTGAATTTGAGTTTGCAAGTTCTCTTGGTGGGATTTGACCAAGTGCTCCATTTTCCTCCCACTGTGAAAGTTGGATTGGCGAACGTAAAACTGGCCCCGTGTTTGACAACGAGTAGCTGTGTGCGTGTCTGTCGGAATCTTGCCGTGGTCCTTGGCGTACCCTGCCACGTGCCCCGTGTGTTTTGGTTTAGGCAAAGGTACACCATGAATGTGCCAAAGGAGGGAAATCTCTGTACAGACACCGCTTTAGCTCTGCTCCACACTGTGCGGAAGCAGGTCCCTCGTCTCTATGCGACCAAGCTCAGAGTTTTGCCCCATGAATGAACAGAGTTGAGGGTACATAAGAGGGAGCTGAGGGACGCCCAAGACTGGTCAATAGGAGTCAACTCTTACAAAGCCCTCTGCTCTGCATTTTTTTATAAAAACCTTTTTAAAATCAAATAAAAACCCACTCCCACTTCACGAGCCAGACATGTAAGCTCCCTTTCCACAACTTTTGCTAAATGAGGATACCTTTAGCAATTTGGAGTGTCAACCTTTTGCACATATGAGGGAACGACAGACTGAGCTTCTTAACAGTGAGAATGACGAGCTGGACCCCTAAAGTAGATCCTCTGAACTCCTCCAAAGCAGAAAATGAGAACATTTGCAGTCAAAGTACCAGACAATATATTAAGATAAATATACATGTCCTTCAAGTGTGGCTGCAAGAGAAGCCCCCTGCTTTCTAATCCAGCTATAAGGCAACAGTGGTCCCATTTGTAGATCCTCAGGCGACTGAAGTTAACTAATGTGGTAGGAGGGCTCCGCCAAACAGTACAGTAGATCGATGAGCTAAATTTTACACCTGTCGTTTCCTTTGAAGAAAGTCCTTTCTAGGCGGCCAGACATTTGGAGAAAGACTTGATCAGAGGGACTCTGGGCCAAGCCTGGTGCAATCTAGACACAGGATTTGGAAGCAGTCTGGAGTTAATAGGGCATTCCTGACCCACATTATTACAAACCAGAGACATGACAGACTCAGGGGTCAGGGAGGAGTCTCAGTAACACAGGTTAACACATACCCGGCTTTGAGTATCACTAAGCGGCAGATGCCGCTAAGGCAATCCTACACAACATATTGGCAGGAGGAAGCTCCCTGTCCTGACGGACAGTATGCATAACAGCCCTGGAGCGGCAAGCCTGTCGACAGGAAGCGATGGCAGAAGGACATGAGACAGCGGCATGAGAACGGGAGTTGCACCTGTCGCCTCTGCAAGGCCAACAGGCATGCGAACAGTGTCACATTTCTGCAGTCGCAGTGGCTGGCTAATCTCCAAAGCAAGGCTCCGGGGAGACCTGGTCTCAATCCTGTTGCTGGCATTTTGTAGCATGCGGGGCCGTGCCTGGTCCAAGAACGGCTGGAGACGGAGACACAGGGGGGAGGGTACACGCCTTTTTATTTGGTTTTTCAGAACAAAACAAGAACTTAAGCAAACCAGGAAAAACTCAAACTGCCCACGTTGGGGAAAACCAAAACAAAACGTATTCCACACTTTTACCTCTTTACCTAAACAAATAAACCCAAACCAAACACACAGCACATGCTCCCCCTCTCAGCTTTGTTGTCCATCATCCCGATAGGGGATTTTCCCTGGGCGTGAGGGCATTGCTCCTAGTTGCGTGCCACACTCTGCTTGGAGTCGGCTGCCCTTCAACGAAGTGGCTGCACGTGCTTCTAATACCTAGAACATGTGGAATTGTAAGACTACCATAGTGTGGGCTCAGCCTCAGGCATTAGACTGATCTTGACCCATACAGACAGAGGGAATCGAGCCTGCAACCTGTTCAGACAGTTAGAGATGCAAAATAAAGGCTTTTCGTTCTGGTCTTTATTTAGTTGCTTAGCACATGCTCTTATGCGGGGTGACTTGCCCGTCTGCATTTGCCCTGAGCCCCGTCTAGGCAGCTCCCCCACAGCTGAATTAAAACTGACAAGGATCTCCTTGCTGCCACCTGCCTCGTGACGCTGCAGCAGATAGGTACTGTGCGGACTGCCACTGCACACATGTCAAGGTACGTCTACTCTGCTTTCATGGTACTGAGATGCCCTGACACAATGCTTACTGTGTAGTGTAAATTACAAGGGTCGCTTTTCATTGGGAGAATACAATAGGGGAGGGGAAACAACCGTTTCTTATAAGGCTGCTGGAATCACATTGTACCACAAAACAACTAAAAAAAAAAAAAATTGTATAGAAAAATAAGCCAGCATGACCTATATACAGGAGGGAATAACTGTGCGCCAAGACCCGCATTGGAAGAGAGATGCCTTTTCTTCTCCAGGAGGAAGAGCGGGGTCTTGTCCCATGCTGGTACTGCCTCTGAATGCCTGCATCCACTCTCCGAGGGGAACATTCAGGCACTCTGTCAAAGCCAAGGCTAAGGCTAAGCCTGCGAGTTCTATGGATGTCACCTGACAACGGGATAGTTGTGGTTCCGATGGCTTGGCCAAATCTATGCTAGCGCACATGCAAGCCGATCAGCTTTTTCGGGGGACAGAGGGAGCAAGACAATTGACAACAGACAAAAGAATACAATTATTCCTATTCCATTGCTAAAACAGAAAACAAAAGAACAAACGGGCTCAGGCTGCTATGAGCACCAGGTTTCCTCTACTGAAAACTGCTTAAGTCATTGTGATTCAACACATTCAGCCCCAGCACCTACACATATTCCATTGTAGTGGAAGTTCCTCTTAACTATTCAGAAAAGGAATGGGTGGGTTGTGGTTATTTGCATCTGAGTGCAGTGGGGCGGGGGGAGGGGTTTCTCGTGTTTAACTGAAGAGTGGCTCATTGAAGGAGGAAGCAGAGGGGCAGCTAGAAACAAGTGGGAGATATTGGCGTAACAAAGCCAGCCTTCGCCCCAACCTAAGTGCGCGTGCTTAGTGGCCTTATTCAGCAGTGGTAGCCAGCCTTAAATGAGAGGATGCACAGTAGTGTTCTGCGACACATCTAGGTTACCTGCATTAGATTATTATTCAAAATCATCACAAACAAGAATTGCTAGTGTTTCAAACAGCTTCCACTCTTCTGGGAAGGCTTTCTACAAGATGTTGGAGTGTGTCTGTCGGAAGCGCTTGCGCCTCAGCACTCGGCGACCCCGCTCTGTAACTTTATGTGGTCTGCCACATCGTGGCTGAGTTGCTGTGGTTCCTCAACACTTCCACTTTGCCATAATACCACTTACAGTTGATCGTGGAATATCAAGGAGGGAAGAAATTTCACGAACTGACTTGTTGCAACGGTGGCATCCTATTACAGTACCATTGTGAGCTTTTTAGAACGACCGATTCTTTCACAAATGTTTATAAAGGTTTTATATACCTGTGGCAATGGGACTGAATGAAACACCTGAATTCAATGATTAAGAGGTGTGGCCCAATGCTTTTGTCCATATTGTGTGTGTGTGTGTGTGTGTGTATGTATGTGTATATACACACATACATACATACACATACACACACACACTATATGTACATATATATATATACACATACATACATACATATACACACATATATAAATATACATACACATATACACACACACAATATGGACAAAAGAATTGGGTTCACACCTCTTAATCATTGAATTCATATTTTAATGACACCGCAAAAGTCAGTGTTCAATATTCCAATCTTTATGCTGTACCTTTTTATTTTGTGATTTTAACAATTTTATTTATTTTCCTAGAAAGTGAAAATCATGCAATGTGTAAAGACACCCACCCCCTTTTTACTGGATCGCCTAAATAGTCCCAGCTCTCCATCATAGCATTACTGCGATATCATTTTCAAAAGTTAGTTTCCCCCCACTACAACTGAAAAAAAGTGGGGTTTGTTAAAAAAAATGTTGCTTGGAAGTCACGAAAAAGAAGATAGTTTAAAAAACATTTTTAAAAAGTTTAAGGTTTAGTAGAATTTATCGTATTTCTGAAATAGTTGAACACCGCCTGATCCCTTGTGAACATGATCCCTTGTGTTAGATTGTGCTCAGGCTAAGACATTTTGCTACTTAAAACTGCTTTTTAATGACTGTTGGCTTGTGCTAAATGGCTGCTACACAGATGTGTCTGCCTCGGGTATTAGAGAAATGCAGCAGACATACAAATCAGCCAGGAAGGGCTCCTAATGCTCATCTACTAGCAGACCTCAACAGGGGACATCCCAGCTAAATTTGTCTACGCACCCGGTGCTTTCTGATCAGCCCACGGGGGGGTAACATATGAACTTCAGGGGCTGAGGCAGGGGCTAGGTGGGACCTCGAAAATTCTGGCAGTCGAACACGTGGGGAGTCCCACTCACAGCCAAGTCGCTGTGCAAGCTAGAAACACCCCAGACCTTTCGCTGAAGCAACACGCACGCATACCAAGAGCAGCCAAATTTGTCCGTCAGGTGTGAACTATTCCGCTGCTTTCACAGGATTTAATTACAAAGCTGGGTTTTGGAAAGATGCAGGGGAAGGTAGATGCATTCAATTTAGCCTCATCTAAAAACATACCAAACATTTGTCTTCAGCTCAGGCAATAGTACACATACTAGCGGGGGATTCCTGCCTCGCAACTGTGCATGACCCATCTGCAATACGGCCTACTGCAAACGTGGAGCAGACGACCACTCCTCCTGCAGCAGACGCTCATTTCCTTCAGTTATCCCTCTGCTTACAACATAACCCCCGCGACATGCATGAAAGCCTTGTCCTCTCATCCCTCGCACGCTTTCCTCTGGCCTGTCTCCTGTACCTCATCCAGCTCCTCTACCGAAACCCTGGCCCTGAAAGAAGCCCCTCGAGCTGGGCTTGGCAGCCCGGGGGAAAGGCGCCCTGGTTCAGGCACTTCATCAGGGGGCTTGCATGTGAAGGGATCCGACATCCCAGGCTGCATTTCGCAAGCCCTTGGTTGGGGGCGGTGTGCTGAGGAGACGTCAGCACAGAAGCTGCCCCCGCCATCCCTTGCCAACCGCATCCATTAAGCTAAACGGGACACACACAATTCATCCTCGGCGTGCATTATTCAAAAGGCCGATGTCCAGCATATGTGGAGAGGGGAAGGAAGCAAGAGCTCTACAGAACTGTAGCTGCCCTCCTCCCACCCTGAAAACACAGAGGAATGTTCTATGGATGAACAAACCCTTTCATAATGCAATGGGAGACGAAAGAAGCAGAAGATGCGGGGATGGAGAGAATAAGGGAGAGAATGGGCTGCGGTCCTCGGGGAGAGCCGGTCCTAATGCCGTCATTAAGCCCCCACCACAGGGCTGCGTCTCCGCCGCGGTTAATGAAAAAGCCGTGCCTCTCGAGGCAATGACAATGAGATCAAACATTGTCAAGTAGGCCAGCTCAACAAAGCAGGTTATTAGTCTCATTTCTGGCACGGGGAGGGAGGGGGGGGGGGGGTGCCTCATCAGGGTTTAGAAGCAAAAAGCCAGCGATCGGGCAGGGAGGGCAGCTGAGCTACATTCCCACGGGATGGGGCCCTGCCATAATCG
>JAOYSI010006380.1:0-12880 GCA_025775065.1 Hiodon alosoides | reverse complement strand
TGTGTGTGTGTGTGTGTGTGTGTGTGTGTGTGTGTGTGTGTGTGTGTGTGTGTGTGTGTGTGTGTGTGTGCGCGCGCCACACGGTCCCGGGCTCCAGAGGTTTGAAGAAGGGTTCTGCCCAGCAGTGCTTCCCCAGTACCATAGACCCACCCGTGGCCGTTGGTTTTCCAGAGGTCAACCTCGGAGTTGTTAATATCCAGAGGCCCTAGTGTGTTTGTTGTTTTTTCCCCCTCTCAATTAGAGGACACATGGTTAGGTTCTTATTCTTCTAAACAAAAAGCAGGTTGTTTTCTGTTAATTTATCGGGTCGTCTAAATATGAATTCCTAGAAATTTTACCCTAAGCTTTATGAATGATCTTTGTCCAGCTTTACCACAATGAAGGGTGACTGTTCCAAAACGTTGGTGTCGTTTTCCAGTATTAACATGCAGACACTTATATTCTGCTTATATTTTTTCCTTTATATATCCGTTAGCCCGTGTTTGCCATGTGCTAACCATGGTGTGATGTTTTACTGGGTTGGGACTATCCTCCATGGTAGGTGAAAGTAAAGACCAACTCCCGTGTTCTCCAGAGGAGATTAACTATCCTGATGATTACCGAATGCATAGTCTGAGACGCGCGACATCTGCCCAGCACAAAGCAGCTCTTTTTCAGAACCAGTGTGAGTATGGGCCCCTTGTCTCTGAAGTCTACACCGATCCCTGCAGAGCAGGCCGCTGCTCGGCCCGTACCCTCTGTGTACTAGGCGTGGTAGCAGTTTAAAAAAGTTACACATGAATGCTGAATGGAGCAGGTCCGCACACGCCTTGTGCTCACTTTCTCCTTGACGTCTCTTTAGCGCCGGTTATGGGGGAGGTGCTAGGGGAGGATCTTTGGGGGGAAAATCCCTTGCCATAAAGTTAGATTCATCCATAATGAATTGAAATGGAGAGGGGCAACAACGAAGATGTGGACTTGGCCGGAAGACAGAGAATTTGCTTGGGCTTGTCCAGGTTTTTGATCCATAATTCATATTGGAAACGAGATCATGAGTAGCGGCTTGAACCCACAGCTGTAGAAGCTGTACTTGAGTATATCTACGGAATCCGTTTAAGATCATGAATATGCACAAAGGGCATTCCCCCAGTGATGCAATATAAAAAGTATAACACAAACTAATATCATGTTGTAGGAGTCATGTTCCCTTTGTATTCAAATCTTGAAAAAAGCATTTTGAGATTCATCAATAGGCTGACAAGTTAAATGTATTTAAGTTGTTTGTTATTGTTTTTGCCAATTCTGCATGATCCTTTGTATTACAGGCTTAAACGATAAGTGCTTGGCTTCGTTGGTCAACAACAACCCCTATCTTCTTACGATCACTTAACGTGCGCGCCAGGCTGTTGACACAACAACTGGCTTCAAAGTGGGCGGTCGTCCCATTCTGAACCCATCAAAAGGAACCAAAAAAAAAAGCCAGTGTGGGATTTGTGAAAGGATAAGCTGTGAGTCAGAGCTCTCTGCGGCATGCGTTGTTTACGGTCCGCTTGTTTCTCCCCCCCGGATAAATGGGGGCTGTAAGAGAGCGAGAACGCGAGAGTGCAGATGGGTGCTACACCAGGTGTCTTTGCCCCCACCCCCTTTTCTTGAAACGGTGGTGACCTTGACTTTGTGGAATGCACCGCCTCATGTTCCGTGTCAAAGTTTGCTCCGAGACGAAGGAAGCGCATGTAACATGATGCCCGTCAAGCCCGTAGTCGATTCTCTTTGCCTTTTCAATAAGCGATAGAAAGGTATCCCGTGTTGCTACCGGTTTGTGAGCTGGAGCAGCTGGAAGGCAGACCAGTCCAATGGCTTTTCTGTACTCGCTGTATCTGGATGTATCTGGAGGTTCTCTCTCTCTCTCTCTCTCTCTCTCTCTCTCTCTCTCTCTCTCTCGTGCGTTGTATTTGTACAACTCCTATTCTTAGATTCTGAAGGATGCTTTGGCGCAGCCCAATCATGTGAACTTTCCAGTGCCTTCAATGAGATTTGCGTGTAGTCGTAAGCCAGCGTGGCAGTTTTAAGTGGTCTGCCTTGTCAAGAGAAGTTCATAGCGTGGCTTATGTCAGCTCTTTGTAATGTACACGACAGGTCCCGGGTTGCTGGGAAATGCTACCCACCAACCTTCAGACCACCACCATGGAAACACGAAAGCTGCACACCCCCCGGGGGTGTCGTAAACATGGTAAAACCTTCACTTTTACACCCGGCTCTGTTAAGGTGGTGGGCCTGAGTTGATGTGGTGAGTCTCTGTGGCCACATTAGCACTGATCAGTGGAAGCTCCCCACATCAGCCCCTCCCTCTGGTCACATCTGGAAGTTGACCTCTTGGCTTCCCCGTTTCACTGTGACAGCAGAGAGCCAGATGCCGGCAGCAGACAGCTTGTTAACTCATGGAAAACGCCACAGACGTTCTGCTCACCCTGTAATTTGCCTCTAAATATGTACGGCACACTAGTTAGCTTCGTCCTGTGTTTTATTTCATTGGCTTGTTGTGGATATGCTGACATATAATTGAATTTCTTTTTTCTTCAAATAAAAAAAAATGTATTTGGCTGATCACTTGTACAAATCTTTTAAATGTGCGCGAGAGTTTGTCTGTAGCTTGCCACGTTTCTGGTTGGCGTAGTCGGCTGTACTTAAGTATGTAGAAACATTGGGTATGTTTGTGGTGTCTTGAACTTTCTTTTTGTATTTCCCCCCTCTCAAGCCTACATTTTGCCCTTTTTTCTGATAGGGATGTAAGTCATGACAAAATCAGTGCCAGAAATGTTACGTAAACCCCAAAAAACGAAAGGTGAAAGGTAAAGCTTGGGCTGCGTCTGAAGCCCATTACAAAATGTTCCATAAATATAAATTTACATACGCAGGTGCACATTACGCGCATCTTCGTACGCAGTAGTACAAATACTACCCAAATATTTATGTGTCGTTTACCTTCCTTAAGCCATATCCCATTTCTATTAAAGTCTAAGGTTGACTGGCCTATATCCAGTTCCAGAAACATAACAAGACACCTGTCGCCGTAATGTACATGGGGTCCACCCCTGCCCCCATGATCACGCCCACCTACCCTACACCCCATCGTACAGGTGTGCGTTTGTCAGGACACGTGTAACGCCATCGTCGTCATGGCGTCAAGTTTTGCCGTACCGTTTTCATGTGTGTTTTAGACGCCTCGCGTGTTTTAGGGTTTTTCCAATCCAGACCAGTATGTGTCTGTTCCTGTTGCAGGAGCTGTGCCAGTGCAGGCCCTCGGACGGGAACTGCTCGTGCTGTAAGGAGTGCATGCTGTGCCTGGGCACGCTGTGGGAGGAGTGCTGCGACTGTGTGGGTGAGTACCGTCTGCTTCGGCCACGCCCCGCCGCCACCACACCGGCCAATCCCGTCGCCACGCCCACCACGCCACCCGACATTCCCCACTCGCTTGGCCAGGCTGCGGTCACTGCAGTGGGGTAGGATGCTGTTACAGGTCTTCAGAGGTGTTTGTGATATATTCTCGAGTTTCATAGTTTTACAAAAGACGGTACACTATTGATTAGCAAAGAACACAAAAGGCTTTGTTCAGGATGAGGCTGTACAGGATTGGATACAGAGGGAAACAAGGAACAAGACAGTGTGATAATGCGTCCTATGGGAAATATGCGTGTGGATGGACAGTCATTTTTACAGTAAAGAAGGTACAAAAACCCAGCATTAGACCAAAAGAGGTTAAAATTGCATTGCACACTATTGCAGAAAGGTGCACAATGCTGAAGAGGTGTATTGTTATAGTGCTGGCAATAGGTTCTTTATTTATCAATTCAGGTGTATTGCCAATGCAGCTGCATTCGAACATGTTTGAAATAATATGACGCAGTAGTGATCTAGTGTTTCCATGAATAATAGTACAAAAATATGTTGATTTTAATCACAATACTCCAGAATGTAGGCAAATGTAGACCAGGTTTTATTAGTTTAACCTAACCGCATAATTGGGATTCCAGTCTGGTCCAGCCCTGGGGAGCACTTCCTGTCTGATGGTCATGCATCCTATAAGGATTACTAATCTCGAAGTATGTAAAATAGTTCCCATTATTGATTTCATTTGGGGGGGAAAAGAACACAAAAACATACAATTATTTGTGAGTAAATAGATGTGTGTTGATGCAGAGGAATATGTGTTGGTTCTATATTTAAATTAATTTTTTTTGTAAAATGTATATTTTATTATAACAGGTTTCTTTTTTTAAAGGCTGTCATTCAAGTCCAATTTTTTTACCAACCAACACAAAAATATAAATTTCGGAACAAATGGTGGTTTTTCCATTTGAAGGTGACCGTCAGTATAATTTGACACATCTCACATGTTCGTTACAAACCATATGCAAGACTTTCCTGATGTCCAACAAATGAATCCAAAGTAGTCGCCCGTGGTGCAGCCGTTCCCAGGGTCTCCTCTCCTCGTCCTGCAGACTGGTGTGGGGTGTACCTGTACAGTCGGAGTGGAATGTGTGGAATTCTGCAGTCCTTGTGTGCAGGCTGTGCGCGCTCCTCTCGTAGAGTACTGCGGTTGTTTTAGTTCTCTGAGGTGGAGGTCGGGGTCAGATCCATATTTGGGGAGCCAAACGGACCGAGAGGATAGGGGGGAAGAAAGCAAACTGGCTTTGTCTGCCTCTTCGATCCTGGCTGTAAAAGCTGGTTTTGGTTTGTTTGATTCCTGAGATCAGAAATGTTTAGCTTCGGGAACTCGTCCAAAAGCTGTCATGCACAAAGACACACTTGCACGTTTTGTTTCTAACGGGGACATTGTTTTTTCTTGTATGATTTACAGGCCGTTTTGTAGCGATCACACAGTTCTTTTTCCCCAAGTGTCAACTGTGGGTGGATGTCAGTTTGTGAAAATACCAGTGCTTATGGAGTATTATTATTAAGATTTCTCACAGTGACTGTAAAAGGAAAGTAAGTAACTGTGGTGATGAAATGAAATTTAAAAGAAAAACTTTACAAAAAGCCCAAGGTCCAACCAGGGGGTTCAACACTATAAAAATGTGGTCTTCTGTCAAGATGGTAATGGTGGTGGTGGTGGGGGTGGGGATTCATGATAGATGTTGTTCTTGGACCAAGCCAAGGCTCACACTTGGCACCCTATGAAACAGGTTCCCATTTCGACAGAAGAATGCTCTCAGCAGAATAGGTATTTTGTTGCTGAATATCTTTGCAAATGTTTTCGTTTTCAAAAGATACAGTATACAGTTTGAGTCATAGGCCGCAGAAAGAACAAAATGAATGCAGGGTATGTAGGGTAAAATGCATCCCTTTCTCCGAACACAGCCTGGCTTTGTGACAGAAATGATATGAATGTTTGCTGATGGTTGCGTTCTGCTCGGTCTGCGTGCAGCATAGCATGGCAGCGGTGAGGCTGTATCCCCTGCTCGTGAGAGTGCTCTGTTCAGGCGAGAGAGAGAGGCGGAGGAGGGTGGGGGTGAGAGCGTGTCCTTCCTCTGCAGCGGCTGCTTTTCCTCCACCTCCATCTACAGGCCCACGGTGGAAGATCTCCCACAGATGGCTTTGTTTATCTTCATCGTTACCACAAGTTTAAATGGCTTTATTGGAACAAGCTAAAATGTCAGTCAGAGGGTCTGTCCTGTTGGCACGCTGGTGCGGAGCACGTCTGGAGGATTGCGGGGCATTGTCTGATCTAACTGAATGTAAGAGGTAGCATGCTGGAGCCATTAACTTGAATGTTTGCAGCTGAGTTCTTTCACTCATTGCTGGTGTTGGGGTTTTATCGTTAATAAGATGGTCTGATTGAAGTACCGCAAAAACTGTATGCGGTCAAATTTCCCATTCACATGGACACCAGCCTTCCCTTCCTTTTCAAATGTAAAGACCAAGTAAGTCAACAAGTGTAAGCCTTGAGCGAAAATAACTTAAATCGGGAATTAGCTTCTCTGTGTCTTTTGTGTTTTATTCTTTGAAGGCAGGATATATACAAGAACGCCTTTGCAGTTAGGTGATTAGCTGTTTCAATATTAATGTTTGTAGGCATGTGCAACCCTAAGAACTACAGCGACACTCCCCCCACCTCCAAGAGCACGGTGGAGGAGCTGCACCGGCCCATTCCGTCACTCTTCCGCGCCCTCACCGAGGGAGACACGCCCATCAACATGATGGTGGTCTCCTTCCCGGTGGCCGAGGAGCTCTCCCATCACGAAAACCTGGTTTCCTTCCTGGAGACGCTCGACGATTCGCACCAGAACGTCTCGTTGCCCGGCAACAGCATCCACGCCAGCTATGACAGCACCCGAGGTACACGCCCTGCTGCCACTTTTTTAACCACTTAATGGGAATGCAATGTGCCGGGGGATGTTTTGAAAGTTGCTTGTGTTGGGACTGGTTGGTTCTACACAACATTTTTATCATTAAACGGCTAATTTGGGGGGAAAAACGAACCTGAGATGTCTATTGTATAATAATACCTGTGTCAATGCTTGGTAGAACTACCTTAGTCGACAATTACTGGTGCAGTTCTTTTCTGGTAAGACCATTTCTCAGAATTGTTCAAGGTCTATCAAGATGGTCAGAGCCACCCTTTTTGGAAAAATGATAAGTAAGTCACATGCCTGTTTGCAAATTACAAGCGGGTTTGTCCAAACTGGTGCCATACTGGTTTCATACAGGTCAGATTTGTGGAGTACCTGGGCTATAGAAATGTGGACAGTTCCTTCTGTCTGAGCTATGGAACCCTGTCAGTCTTCTGCTTTGGCAGGCCCTGTCAGTCTTCTGCTTTGGCAGGCCCTGTCAGTCTTCTGCTTTGGGCACCATTGGTTAGATGAAAAAGAGCATGGCCTCTGAGAGATTCATATCAGAACATGGTAATTGGGACATAGACAATAAAACTGAGGCCGTTTGGGTCCATTTTGGTGATCAAAGCCCATTCCAAAAAGTCAGCCATGCACCCAAGTGTTGCGGCTAATTACATGTTGCTTCGTTTGTTCTCAGTTGGCTCCGGTGCAGTCAGTGATCCTAATTGATTTGGAACCTTTACTTCATTTCCTCCTCCACTCGTTAAGGACTGCATACGAACCCAGCCCTTTTTATGCCGAGACAGGAAGGGGTTACTAATTTAACAGGCCAACAGTTCTCACACAGAGAAGCTTTTCAGAACTATGTTGTCAAAGCTACGTGAGGTTAACGATCAGAGAATGGTAATAAAAGGTCAATGCTTGCTGCGGAAGCGTATCAGCGGCACACGGAAAGGAATGTTTTACAACCCCTCGCGCACTCTGTCGCCTCCCCCCCACAGACAACCTCTGCACGGTGGTGTACTTCGACGACTGCGTGTCCATCCGCCAGTGCAAGATGTACTGCGAGTCCATGGGGGGCTCCAAGTACCGCTGGTTCCACAACGCCTGCTGCGAGTGCATCGGGCCCGAGTGTCTGGACTACGGCAGCAAGGCTGTAAAGTGCATGAACTGCCTCATCTGAAGGGCGGGGACTGGCTCTCCCGGAGAGCGACGGGGCCGCAAGGGGGAGGAGGCGTGCACATGGACAAAAGGGGGAGGAGGAAGAAGCTGTGTGGACCATTGTCGACATGGATAATGTGCCTCAGTGCTACAGTGTAAAATATTTGCTCTTGCTAAATTCTTTTGTATTTTTTCACGTTTTACTGTATATTTTAGATTTTTTTTTATAGGGTTCTACCAGAGATGTATATGGATAGTGTATTTTTTATCCCGGAAACCTACTCTTGCATAGCCAATCCACCTTTTAGTTCTCATTCATGCTATGCCAAATAAATGATTTTGGTGACTGTTTTAGCCTTTGTAAATTTTACCTCAATCAATAACTCTTCGATCAAATATCGTTATAAGATGTATAATACTTATTTGACAGAAGCCAATATAGCAGTATAATCGTTCGGATACATTGGCCTCTTATTTGAGTGTGATCAACAAGTAAAGGAACTTTGTGGGTCTGAGTTTACACTACACAAACATGCTCACACATTGTGATGTAATCCTGCCTGGAATATTTTCCATAAAGGACATTGAGAAAACATCAACTCAAAATAGCCTAATGGGTTTTTTTTTTTTTGTTTTTTTTTCCTGCCAAATTCCCTCCAAAAGTACCCGTAATCCAATGACAAATCTCTTCTAAACTGGAAAGTTGAAACGAGAAACCCCACACCCATGGGGTCCAACCGGTACTGACCGGAGCCTGCTCTGCATTAGTTTTCCAGTACGCCACTCTCGAGCAATGCTTATTAAATTTCAGGAGCGTTCGGCCCGCTTTAAGTGACAGCCGGCAGAGGTGGGGCACTGTTTTGAAAGGAAGGACGTGAACGGCAGGTCAGCCAGCTGCCTTGCCCACAGTGTTGGCGTCCCAGTCTCTTCAAAGGGTACACGGCTCAGTGTGGTGTAATTAAGATGTGTACCTCAGTGAGGAGAACTCATGCGTATCTTTCCTGAGGCGCCTTCTGTAATTCTATTCCTCCAGCTTTGGGCTAACCCCCAATGGCAGTCTTGTGACTCATACCTAGCACTAAAATATCTTCAGAATGTGAAAGGATCCTTGTTTGCCCCCCCCGCCCCCCAATCACTTTATTCATGGAAAGGATCTCTGCTTCTGCTGTAATTTTACATTACAAAGGATAAATGTACATAGTCTAAGTGACTGCCAATTTTCCATCAAAATATCAATAGGTACACACTTTATTACAATATACCATAATCAGAAGTTTTAGAAGTGAATAAAAAAAAGAAAGTGCTGCATAAATATACATAGTAGTGACTATCATCACAGAAATATATCAGACGCCTTTTGAAAATGTGTTTAATTCACGATACACACACGTGCGTGTTTCACTGGGCCTCTCGCTTACATGGAAAGGGTTTTCGCCCCTCAGCATGGAAACTGTAAAAGGCATAATTTGTGCAATCTGAGTCCAGCACAGACGGCAATAACCATTTTCCGAGGCAACACATTTCTGCTCGTATGGATTCAGCTCGCATGTGTTCCAACGCAGGTAAGTCAGTGTCCCAGGACGCGATGCTAGCTGACAAGACACGTTGTACAATAACGCCCCTTAACAGGGATAGTGGATGTGGCTGGGCACATGGTAAAGAACTAAAATACTGCTTTCCATTCAATCCTTTGTGCTGCCTCACAAAGGAGTCTTTCTCTAATGTAATGAGACAAGATCACATGACTTCTCTTTCCTAGTGCTGAGAACCAGCCAAATCTGCCTTGAAGTAGTGTTGGGTTCTGTGCTAGGTATTGGCAGGAATATACTCCCGTATGTGTTGACTTAGCAAGGGGTGGGGATATTCCTATTTTAAGATAATAAATTATATCCAGTAAAAATGGTCTATTTATTTAAAAAGAACATTTGCATATTTTGGAAGCGGTTCACACAGATCTCAAGTGTTCATTTTTAGAGACCTACAAAATTCAATTTTAATTGAAAACATTTTTTAACCACTGTACAATTCAGGTTTTCCTTTCCCAGGAAGTTATGTTCTACTCATAATTTTGAGACTGGAGTAGAAAAAAAAGGCTTTTTTTCAGCAGTCAAGACATCTGTGACTTGAAAAATCCTGACAGAAAATATTTCAGAAAAATCCATTACAATTTAGATGGATTTGGATATAAATGTGACAATAATAACTTAATGATAGAAACTATTAGAGAACTCATACATTTGATAAGAAACCTATTTTAAGCACTATTAAAAAAAAACATGTACAAATGCATAAATTCATAAATAAGCACCACAGCTCTACACTACAATGGGATAAAATCTACCACACCCAGAATTACGACTTTACACTCCCATTAAGTTGCAGTGTTTTGGAGAAAAGCGGCCCGATGGACGTTGTAGTTTATGCTCTAGACGTCGCTCCTGTTTTCTCGTTTGGGGTTCACCGTTTAAACTACAAACCCCGAAAACCAACGAAGGATGATCACGCAGGCTCAGTTGACCTTGATCAGCACGGAAACAGACTGCAGGAAGCTTCTTATTGAAATTCATCAAAACAGGTTAGTTTGAAAAGTGTTTTACAAGTATGTGCTTTTGTCGTTTAAGAAAAACGTGTGATCACAGTAATATTGTGCCAGTATTTCAGTCAGACTACGGTCAAGTATCTCAAGTAGCTACAGTAGATTGATAGGAAACGCATATTTACGTTACATCTTGTATGGAAGAATCGGCCTCACAATGTTACACCTCCTGCTCAGCTGCAAATTTATAATAACTTTCGCAGCGGTCCATTCGGCTGTTGTCCAAGCTAACTGCTGACGCAAATTGACTAACATGTCTTATATTGACACAAAACGGCAGTGATGCAACGATAGCTCGTTCCGCGCTACTGTCTAGCTACTTCCTGCAGAAATACGGGGAAAATTGGAGGTTCACACCTTAAATTGCATACCCCAAAATACTGCTTCTATTGACTAGCGATTGCAAAATTTATAGTGATGATGTACTCATTTATTAGGGGGGTGGGGAATTATTTACTCGCGGGGGCACTCAATCGTGTTGTTCAGGAACAACAACAGTCTTGCTCTTTATTGAAAGATAATGGAGAACTTCATGTTATAGCAAAGATTGCTACAAATTGTTTTACGACTGTTATATAATTTTAAATAAGTTGTTTCAACGGACGTCGTTCTGTGTAGTACTGATCAATCCTAATTTAAGATAAATGCTAAACATAAAATAATTATTATATAACTACACTAGTGTTAAGAATTGAGAATTATCCAAATGCCCTCAGTGAAAAAAATATAACACTAAAAACATAAACGGGGATAATTTGTCTCGCACAGTAAAAATCGCAGCATAGTGGAAGATTGTAGTGCTAGAACAGTGCAGCCTTATGAGGTTCATCAATTAAGAATGTAACTTCTGCTCCATATCAAAGTGGGCTACAATTACGCAATTTAACGCATTGTACTTAATTTCATGAATTAAGTACCTACCTATTCTTTACTAATAGTCTTCATTGAGCCAATTCAATGAAATCGTGTGGGGACACAACAGATCGAACAGATCAGCGCCGGCTGCTGCCAGGGTAAAATTCAGTCAGCGGTGTATAGGAAAATAATTGTTGATTATATGTGTTGGTGACATATTGTACTTCTATTAATATATTTAACAAAGGAATGGGAGGAGGACAAAGGGGAATGAATGAATCATATGTTGGATAAATACAAGTTGAGAAAACGGGTTGTGCAAGATTGAGTTTGTGTCGCGTATTCTCTTCAACGTTTGAAGTCACCGCATCCAGTATGTCTCATTACCTGCTCTGTTCCTTGTGGATGTGCAAGTCTGGCCATGTATCTGAAGGAGTCTGTGAAGTGTATTTTATCTCCTTCGCGGTGATTTATGTGGTTGTGTTTACTACTTACTTTCATGCTCTACAGTGTGTCCACAAAATATCTTTAGGAACACCCGTGGGCCTAAGACCTCGAAGGAGATTTGAACAGTCAATGTTTCTCCCTATATGGAAAAAAGGCACATGGTTCACATTCAGCTGACATGCAGTGTTATCCTAAAGTAGGCACATTGTAAAGCCCTTTGTTAATTAGCTTGGCTGTTTTGAGTTTCTAATGTTGTATAACACCGTTAATTTAGAATAATGAAAATCTAGCTGTCTTTTCTTTTATTTTGTTTGAGCAACAGTCATTTTCTAACCTTGTGGTCCTAGTGAAGCTTCTTGCGAATTGCTTGTTCAAAATGGTCTGTAGGGGGCAGTATTAAAAGCCTCACTGCTCTTAAGGAATTTATTCAAAGTAAACTGCTCTGAGGGAATATATTGTCATAAAAAGTCATAAAATTAAAAGTTTAAAAAAAAGTCCATGTATTATATTTTTCCATATTTATATTATGTATCACTTATTTTGCAGAACCGCTAGGTATTTTGATTTTATTTTGGACCAATGCTACCAGTCATTAAGTGTACATGTTTACTTGTATGTTGAGGTTTTTTTTCTAACATCTAAATGCTTAAATTAAGAAAAAAAAAATCATATAATGTGTAGTTTTATTAAAAGTAAAAAATACATGTGTAATGTCATGTCTGTGGTTTTGAATGGATATCTTTGATGTAATCACATGCTGTGATGCCTAATGAGAAATTTAATCGGTATGCAAAATAATTGGTTTATAAAGGGTAGAAAGGCTTCGTAGTAGAAATACAATCTTATTTACTCACCGCTATCTAACCACTGAGGTTGGATAGCTGGCATTTACTGGTCGTGCTAAATGCATGATAAAAATGTGTTGGAGATGCTAACGTCGTGAGCTTACTTGACTGAAGATGATGGCAGTGCGTGTGTCTTCCCCGCCCCAGCAGGTAGCATGGAGAGGTGACGTGCACCCGGCAGGAGAGAGGAGAGGAGAGCAGGGTGTCGGCGCCATGACGGAGTGTTTCCTGCCCCCAAGCAGTAGCCCTGGTGAGCAGCGGCGGGCCGAGCATCCGGGCAGCATGGCCCGAACGCCGAGCTCTGAGGAGATCAGCCCCACCAAGTTCCCGGGCCTGTACCGCACCGGAGAGCCTTCGCCCCCCCACGACGGCCACCACCACGAGCCCCCGGACGCTGCTTCCGACGACGACAAGGAGCACGGCAAGAAGAAGAACAAGTTCAAGAAGAAGGAGAAAAGGAGTAAGGCCTTCGCTTGTTTAAATCGGCACTTTGTGATTCCCGTCAAACCTCAGTAGTAATGATACATTAAAGTCCCGCTGTTCCCGAGAACTGAAAAAAAAACAGGTAGGAGGCATCGATTAGTCTCGTGGCGGGGGGGGGGGGGGGGGCGGGCGGGGGGGGGGGGGGCGGGGGGGGGGGGGGGGGGGAGGGGGGGGGAAGGGGA
>JAOYSI010006378.1:0-12881 GCA_025775065.1 Hiodon alosoides | reverse complement strand
CCCCCCCCCCCCCCCCCCCCCCCCCCCCCCCCCCCCCCCCCCCCCCCCCCCCCCCCCCCCCCCCCCCCCCCGCACAGACAAACACAGCACACAACAATACGGACACATGGACACATACATGGCCGTAACGTAATTTATACACACACAGGTTAGCCCTGTATACAAATCAGGAGGTCCCAATGTCAATCCCAATTCCATATCTTCTTTCTGATCTGATGACATAGCAGGCAAAGATATATTTGGAACCTAGCAGTGAGGAGAGCCTTATGCTAACAAAAGCACAGCAACAACAGTTTGTTTTTGTAGATCATGCTAAACGCTATGCGGCAGTAACTTTTTAGCAAGAGCACTCTGGGCACACGTGCGTTTACTCATTTGCGACTAAACTGAAAAAAGGGTTACTACAACAGCGTAATCAGTGACTGCATGTCTATGTGTTCAGACTGCTATTCTTTCGCCACCTTCGTGGAACTCGTGTTGCGAAGGAGTGCAAACAATTAGAAAACATCACATGGTCTTCAATGGGCACTTTAGTAGCTAGAATTTCACAACTTCAAAGGGTGGTTAACGTAACGAGTAATTAACATGCATTTTGAACACAACTCTTTCATGGCGTGAGAGCGACCAGGTCATCATCTGAAAGAAATTAGGGGAAAAAAATTTCCTGTGCGTGTGGAATGTCTCTCAAAGGCAGGAGAGACATCTGTTTCTCTACCGAATGGGGTCACTGGCAAAACACTCAGTCATTAGGCCTCACGTGACCCAGGCCGGCTCGCCCAGGGCCGGATACGCAGATGAAAAGGGATTTAAACGGCCGTCTTCCCCAGTGAAAAGCATACTCTGCTGGGACTGACTGCCTGGGACGTAGAGGGGAAACCAGCCCTGCTCATTGGCTTGTGTCACACCCAAACGTGAAAAGTGACTAAAACAAAGACAGATTTGACTAGTTTATTTTCATACAGACAGTTATCAGCCTTTTGTCCAACCCTGTTTAATACTGCTACAAACATTATAATCATGCAATAGGAGTGACAAATAAATCGTTCCAACTCCTCATACCGCAAATATTATTGTCCCTTGTCTACCATAAGCTAACAGGTATTCCACTGCTCATTCCACTGCTCAAGCATGTCTGTGGCAATTCTGTCCTGGTGCAACTGGTTCCTACTGTGCATAAGGGTTCCTTTAAAAATGACCTTGTACTGCAAACTGAAAATGAAAAGCTTTTAATGTTTTCAATGTTTTCCCCTCTCCAACGAGAAGACTTCCTGTCTACTTCAACTCAAAATAATAATTTGTGTGCAAATTAAAACTACTGCACGGCATTAGTTTAAAAAAAAAAAAAAAAAAAACCTAAACTTTCAGGAAAAGGGGGTCTTTATGAGGAAGTCCATTAAGTGCAAGTCAAAGTAATCATGAGGAAAAAAGTTTCTGAAAACTGAAACGCTTCAACTGTTCTTTACTTTGAACAATACCTAGATTAAACCTGGGCTGGCCCAACAAAAACAGCTTTATCTTAATTACAATTTAAGGCTCACGGAAGGATGTCAAGTAGTTCGTATTATTCTGCTGAGATTCACAAAGAATTTCATTTGAGAATTTCTGTTTAGCTTCATTGGCCCAATTCCCCAGCTTTACTGGGCTGGTTGCCATGACGACGTCCAATTATTTACCACCCTTTGTTCAGTCCAAGAATGCAAACCACCTTGTTCCCAGTCATTACATTGCTGGTTCCCTTTGAAGACCAACAATAAGAGATCTCTGCCCAATTGACTCACCACAAACAGGAGTCAAAACTCTTTCAAGGCACCCCATTGCAAGGCCTGGTCCACCCAATCAACAACACTGACGGACAATGAAGCAGCCTTTTACCACACACAGATCTGCTCCAGCACCCTCGAGAAGAGTCAAGCACCACTCGGACTAAAAGCCCACGGATCTTTTCAGGGAGCCCGTTTCCCTCCTGCTCAGGAAGTCTCCGCCTGGCCCCCTCTTGGTTCGGATGCCTGGGCCGGCTCCCTTCCGCTTGTAAAGGCATTTGAGAGGAGAGGAGGATCGGGTTGGTGCAGCATTCCTGACCATCAGACTGCTCGGCACAAAGGAACAAGTCGCTATGATCTGCAGTAAACAGGTGGTGTCTGGAGCCTGTCTGGCATGGCATACCCCATGACCTAATGTGACTCCAGTGCATCTGCTCAGCCAATGGGAAATCAGAGACTAAAGAACCACCTGAGATTGAAACTTCAATAACACCAGCAGTGACGTAGCGAGGCAGCGCAGGGAAAAAACTATCACGCACCGTCAAATGCAGAGTAGCTGAGCAAAAACGCTGACATTTCCTCATATTAATTCAGTTGTAGTTAATATTTTTTTCAAAACCTGCTCTTCTTTGTGCAAATGCTGAATTTGGCTTTAAGCTGGTTATTGTGTAGCTAGCTAGAATCTAAGTTTACCAATGCTACGGTCCTAAAGCAAAAAGCCTACATTTTTTACAAAAATATACACCGAATTACACATTGGACAAAAAGTATACAAAAGAAAACACAAGTTTTTTATGTTTACTTCAGTTTTGTAGTTATATTAAAACATGCACTTAAAATACAAAGCTATATGTCATTTCCACCATTATTATAACAAAAAATACAAACTACCCATTTCCTCTAAACAGGGCTCGCAAACAAGAATCCTCATAAACAGGCCGACCTTCTGTACGACTAGACATCTCCCAGGCCTGGTGACTAACCTCACACCAGGAGCCCTGACACAGACACAATCCTTCTCAAGCTAGATTATTTCTCACTGCCCATGTACAGATGGGGACGGACGGATGTGCAACCCTTCATATGTTTGGTGTTCGCAGAGACACATGACTTGATGAGTCATTCCAGACACTACAGCCACCAGCTCTGAAGAATACCACCTGCTGCTGTCGCGTGTATTTCCAGCAATGACGGTGCGATCGGATGAGAACCGTACCCTCACCTTCGCCATCTGGGCTTGGACCCCACTCGTCTTCAGGGCTGAGACGGCTTTCTGAGCTGCGGCTGGGCTGTCAAAGTCCACGAAGCCATAGCCTGCAGAAGAGAACCGGGCACAGTCAGAGCGTCCACCTGCTTTCTGCGCAGGAATAATATAAATAGGGCCTGTGAGTTCCGCTACAGTCCGCGGGGGCGGTCTTTCAATAAAAAGGATAAATAAATAAGGATTATCTTTCTGTAAATTATTTTTGTTTAAAAAAGGTCAGATTATTAAAACTATTCGTGAAGCCTGTTTAAAATGTTTAAAACATACCAATCCAATGAAAAACAAAAGTGACAAATGTGTGGGTAAAGAAAGAGGAAAGTCATTAACATAACACCAAGGTGAAGATACCCCCTGTTCAGCTTCTCCTGCACTTCTTAAGGATGGCCTACTGTAGTGGTGTACACAGAAATTCTCAACTGTCCAATTACAAACCACTGCAACATTTCAGTTTCTGCCACTTGGGGGAAAAACCTGGTCAATTACCGTGACCTGCAACATCAACGTATGTAGCTTCTCATAAAGCCACATGAACCATAGCCATTTTGATCTAAATGAGGGAATTGGCACAGCACCACCCTACCCTATGCAGACTACATAAGGGTGGGATCGAGTCCGTCCGTCCGCCCATCCGTCTGTCCGTCTGCCCGCCCTGTCCAACTCCTCATTCAAAGCACAGCATTGGGCATTTTTACTGTTTAATAACTAAGCAGTTTCTAGACCAATCAATATTAAGTAGGTACCCAAACTGCTTCAGTAAGTATCCAGACATATAAACACGTAAGAATTGTGTAATAAGAAAAAAAAAAAAGACGAGACTCTTTTTGTTCACAAATCGAGCTTCTTAACTTCTGCACCAATGAACACACTTCCCTGCCAAGCCTTTGTGCAAAGAGGGCTCCCTGCCAGAGCCCACTCTCCACCACATCGCCCATGGACAGCTCCTATCTGGACAAGGGGGCGGCGCCCAAGGGCCTGACCATTGCTCCACACAGCTGTGTCTGTTGCACAACGCTGCACTGCGGCCCAGTTCAGGGCGACGTGACCAGCTGCTTCTACTTTTACTTCTTCATCCGAACGCCGCAGAGGGAGCTCCTTATGAGCACAGAGACAGATGTCAAATCGGCACCGAGACGGATGTCAAATCGGCACCGAGACGGATGGTTTCTAAGAAACCAGTCTTTCTAGTCCGAGGAATCGACATGGTTATTCACCCCCTCTGACCTAACCTGCAGCGAACAAATCCTAGAACAGACGTACATTGGAAAAAGCACAGCGCAACAACTGCGTTGCGGGCAATGCTGACGCACAACTATCTTGGAAACCAAGAAGTTGTTTATAGCCGCGATGACGAGGGATTGAAGGTCAGGAACACCTTAAACATGTGCGCGACTCAAAGGGCAACGGAAGGCGATGTGTAGACAATGATCGGCACACACCTTTGCATTTGTTTGTTGTCTTGTCCAGGATAGCCTTTGTTGACACAATTTTGCCATACCTGAAGGAACAGAAAAGAAAAAAGAAACATATTACTTGACTGACTGAACTCGAGACAAAGAATCTGTGCGCTGTTATGAATGACACGCAGGAAAGAGGTTGCTCAACAGTTCATGATATCATCTTGAAAGCATGACAGTAACAGGAAGTCGTTTCTATGGATACTCAGGCATTACAGTCATTGTTAATAAACCCAAGCATATGCCCTGAAGAAACGTTTATTTTTTAATCTATATTATAAAGTTTAAATATTTACACACAGATTGAGTGTCTAATTGTGTATTCCAGCGTGAATGAAAATCGTGCAGCCAACTCAGAACGTGGAGCCAATAAGAGCTTCACCTCGGGCCCTTCACCTTCGTGGCAAGCTAATTGTCAGGAGTAGAGGAAGAAAGGTCCGTGAAAGAGTCATCCATCATCAGGCATGTATGGGCAGCGATAGATCGGAGGGAAGAAAAAACAACAACAGGCGGTGGGTTGGGACCACAAGGTTGGCAGTGAAGTGAGGAAGGGGAGGAGGGGGCACGCACACAAGAAAGCCCAACATCCTTCTGCCGAAGTCAAGCGGTTACCCAGAACCCTCTCTGCTGCCCGACGAGGGCCTCGTGCGGCGTGCCCTGCGGCCCATGCATCACTCAGACAGCCGGGGGTCTGCGCAGGCATCGAAATGCAATCACTTCCCTGCACCAACATGTAACCCAATCACGGCAAAGCAATCAGAGAGGGGACGCCAATAACATTACTGCACCATCCCATTTCAATGGCACATTAATGTACCTATCGAACTGACTGATGATTGCATGATCTTGTTTGCGAGATGTACACTAATGGTTTAAAAAATCTTTAAAACTGCAGCTAGACAAGGTGAAAATTTTGTATATTGGATAACATACCACAGGAAATATTTCATGGGAAGAAAATAATAGAAGGCCAGACAAACATTTTTTTGAGTTAATGTACAATTAGAATTTAATATTTACCCAAAGAACTCACCCCTGCTCCTTTTTAATAAAAATTGTGCTAGGTCACTCCTAAATTACTAGTCAACTCCTCACCACACTCACCCAGCTCCCCCAGTGCGACGTAACTCATAGCGACAGAAAATCCCCCAGTGACACTTCACAGACGCACCCGAGGACAGTGCAGCCACCTGGAGCACAGCTAGTCTCAGTGACAAACCAATTTCACACTGACCCCTAAACAGCGAGGACACTGCTGCAGTTTCGAGCACTATGCGCAGGAAAACCTGATGAATCAAAACAAAACGACCAGGATCCCCCAACAACAAAAAATGTATTAATCTCTCCTACTTTATCGCCAGCATTAAGTATTTTACCATTTACAAGTCATCGAAACAAAAGGAGGCTTTGTGATACGCGTATAGAGGAACAGAATTACAGAGCCTGCAAAGGAATGTGTATCATCAGACTAGCGAAAAGCTGACCTTTGACCTGGTTCAGGATGTGGGTTGTGGGTTAAGCGCAGCATATCAATGCTAGTTTTTATCTTGGTCACAGACAGCCCACGAACGGTATACATAAATGCCCACTGTCACCAACAGGAAACGATAATAAAGCTTGCCAAATCACCACGATATCAGAAATCAGATTAATAAAAAAGGGAATCTCCTCTGAAGCCCATCCGGTTTCGCTGTACTGATGTGACCTGATGCTACAAATGGCTTAATTATTTGAATCAAAGTAATACATTCCAGAGGCAGACTTTGTGACCACATGTAACATTCTACAACCTGGCAGGCTGCTAATGACTTAAAAGACCCGTTTTTTTTTTTGTTTTTTTTTAATTCTTGGGAGTACAATGGCCTTGGTTTTCTTTAGGATCTGAGATCCTGACAGTATAAATCGTGCCACCACAGTATCATATTACAACTGCAGAAGACAGTGCTGCTCCTGCTTGTCCCAACACGCAGCTCAGAACAAGGAGAAGAGCGGATGTTGGCAGACATGGTTTACTACTGCACCCATCCAACTACGGGGCATGGAAAACCTATTACAACAAGGCTGCGATGGAGGCTACGGTCAGACCCACACCGTTTCTGAGACAGACAGGTGTGAAGACAACGGCTCCCTGTTCTACCGGTCCTCCTAACTCTTAACCGTCACCCATTACTGTCACGAACAAGGGCTATGGTTATCGCGCGGCAGACTATTGATCATCATCAGTTAAAGGGACTATTTTGTGAGCCACGCTGCAAAGAGTGGAATTACATTGCTGACTGAGACCGACAGAGTAGTCAAACGGCAATCCTGCACCATCTGTAAGGAATCTGGGTTGACCCCTGTTCCACCCGGATGAAAGTACCTGAGGCGAGTCGGAGCCGAGGCGGGGTAAATCCAGGTCCCTGGGAGGATCTTAAGAAGGGTGCCCCCGTTGTACCCAACCGGAATCGCTTCAGTAAGTATCCAGCATTATAATTGGGTACCAAGAGCAAGTGGCAAAGAGCAGCTGATTGACAGGCACTGGTCCCTCCCGTCAATGAAACTCCAGCTCCTGACAGTTATTTCTGTCCTCTGGTGCCTGCTCTGATTTTGGCCGTGATACTGCAGTGGGAGGTTCCAGAGACGCTGTCAAAGCATTTTACCCATGAATACGGCTGGATATTTAGGTTAAGTGTGGCCCCTCACCAGTCGGAATTAACGTTCCCACAGCATTTCAAATGGATCTGACATCTAATTTCAGAGAGCTACCCGCTGGCTACCTGTCCGTGCAGAGCGGGCGTTTCTGAGCTTTAGTCCACAGTGAGTGTGCGTGTCCGGTGGTTAGCAAGCCCAGTGCAGGCGGCGTCGGATCAGGAGCAGCAGCTGTCGCCACTGCCAACGCGCTGGGGTGCCCTTCCACCCACGCCTGTCATCCTGCCAGGCCTGACAGCAGCAGCAGCAGGCTCCGCTAAGCGCCCTGTGCACTAGACTCGCGCCGCCGCCGCCGCCGCCCCCCCATGTTGACATGTTGACATGTTGATTCGTCACGTGTCCATGATGTGACATTCACACTTTACACAGTTCTAAGGTTCTAAAACATTATACAAGCCACTCATTGTCACAGACATCCAGGGGTCTGGCGCAAGATAATTATTGCAAATTTATTCAGCTGGATATTTACTTAAATAATTTAGTTTAAGCTCCTAGCCCAGGGATTCTGCATCAGGGATTCTTCTCAGATTTGAACCTGAATCTTTATCATTATAATTCTAAGACCTTTCCCACGACGTCTCCCGTAGACTTTACATTTGGTGATTTCATTAGTTATGAATGCTTATAAAATATAATTAATATTTATAAATGAGTGAATTAAGTTCGCATACTGATGAAGTGTGTTTTTACAATTGTTTAGAATAGAAATTCATAAAAAGTCTGAATTAGACACCAAAGTACACTAACTCATTCGCTGGTTACCGGCTTTGACAATGGAGACCGACTAGCTGTTTAGAACGTGTCACAAGGTTGAATATTTTAACCAACCGGATTGGATTGCAGACTATAGATGAAATGGAGAGCTGACACCGGGATCTAAAAGTCGACTTGTGAAACTAATACTCATTTGTCAAGTGCACCTTTTGTTCTGAAAAATATCCAAACCCTACCCTATCATTAAACGTATCATTTTGAACTTTTTTGAAGTAGGTAAGCATTACAAAATGACACTTTGGGAAATGGGTCAATTAGATATGATTTTGAACAATCATCTTAAAATCCAGAAAATCACATCGTAATTTTTTGTTCATAAGCTCATTTTGTGTCAGGAAAAGCACTTTATTTGAAAGCCATTTATATCCTGTTCCCATACAAATTGATAATCAACACGATTGATAATGGTCAATGCCGTCTGTTGCTTTCCTTATTAGATGAGGAGGAAAGCTCCTCTGTTTCGAGCATCAAATGTAATTTTTTTATTTTTATTTTTTAAGGAAATGCTGAGGTGAAACTTAACTAAATCTACATGCAGCTCATAATGAGATGAGCTCAATTAACTTCAGTGTAGCTGACTTTGTCCCAGCTCTTTCCATCAGCAAAAAGACACAAATTGGGAAGAGATTCAATATGCTGTTTGTGGAGGAGGTCAGGCCAGGGCTGTAGTGGGAGTGAAGGGTGGTTGATACAGAGAAGGGGATGATATTTCAAAGTCACCTGGGTTATTGTTTAGCAGACGGCGAGTTTTCTGGGAAACGCAACTTTTTAAGACCGCTGCCATTTATCTTTCTGCTCAGTGCCCCGCCCATAGCCACAACCCACGGCAGCCTGCTCCGTCTGTGCTCAGGGCTCAGAGCGCACACACACAGCCTCCACCCGCGTCAGCCATCTCTGTTCCATCTGTGCTCAGCGCGCACACACACAGCCTCCACCCGCGTCAGCCATCTCTGTTCCATCTGTGCTCAGCGCGCACACACACAGCCTCCACCCGCTACAGCCATCTCTGCTCTCTGCTCCATCTGTGCTCAGCATCCACACACACTGCCTCCACCCACTTCAGCCATCTCTGCTCAGCGTGCACACACACAGCCTCCACCCGCTACAGCCATCTCTGCTCTCTGCTCCATCTCTGCTCAGCATCCACACACACTGCCTCCACCCACTTCAGCCATCTCTGCTCAGCGTGCACACACACAGCCTCCACCCGCTACAGCCATCTATGCTCTCTGCTCCATCGGTGCTCAGCGTGCACATACACAGCTTCCGCCCGCGTCAGCCGTCTCCAATTTCAGCTCCGTCCTTGCAGCCATCAACATAATTTTTCATTTCAAATTAAAATGTAATGTCGCTGTCCGCTCTCCCCCTCGGCTAGCTTCAGTTTATTCATCTATTCCCTAGCAAACACGGATGTTTAACTCAGAAACCACAGTACGCAGCTGTAACATGCACTGCTCATATCCAGCATGACAGAAACTGTTGGTCACCTTGGACATGTCATGGATTGATGGTGATTAGTATGAACAAACCTTCCATGTGACCTTCAGAACATGCTCAATTTATTTACTCAAGGTAAAGACATCCAGGGAAAAGATCAAATCAGAGGTTGATTAATCATGATCTAGATTCATTGGAGTAAGAAAACGTTAAAAAAAAACGCATTTCTGAAAGGAGATGCGAAGCCTCATCTCGAGAAACATGAAGTGAACAAAGGTTAGTAGGGAGATGGAAGGGATGTGTACTCACGGCTGGCATAGTTTAACCAGGTCATGGTCGGTGGTGGAAGGCGGCAGCCCTCGGATGTACAGGTTGGTCTTGCTCAGCTGCTCCCAGCCTGCACTGCTGCTGCTGCTGCTGTTTGGACTGGAGCTGGGCGGAGCCATGGGGTGGGAGGTGGGGCCAACAGGCGGCTGCAAGGGGAGGCAAACAAAATTGTGAGGGGAATTAAAAAACTAACACAGCCACACACTTTTCAGATTGGTAGTGTCATTAGCTACCTTGATTTTTAAGACATCGCAGTGCTGCATGCCCCTCTGGAACCTCAACTCAAGCAAGAGCTTTGACCAAATAAATACTCTAATACTTTACCCCCCACCGCATGGTGGCCTACATCTTTCTACCAGGGCATAGATTAAAATGGTTTCACTGGGTCTGCTGGAAGCTGAAGTCAAGGGCTACAAGCTGCTGAGTTTTATTTGTGTAGACCTGACTGCCCACAGGAGCCTCCATGAGGCTTTTGGCATGGCCCATTTCAGCATGCACTTTAGTATGTTGTCCAACAACCAGCATTAATACAAACATACTGCTGGCATTTTCACAAAAAAGAACTCAGTAGAATCATGCTGAGACCATCTTCCTACACAGTAAAGAATTTATTGGCCACCAGCGAGCAGGTGTCCAGCTGGAGGATTAATCTCTCACAGCGCCACAATGCGTATCTGCAGTGCAGTCTCTTACAGTAAATGGCAGTCAGCACAAACTGGGCCCAGGGGGCCCGGTGCCTTTGCCATCATAGAGAGAGGGGGGATGGGGGGTAGCTGGAGGGCAGACTGGATCCTCACACCTCTCCACTGAGGAGGCTGACCAGACCGGTCGGATCCCACCTCCCCAATGCTGTTCTATACTGCCTATCCGTAAACTGAGGTGAACCATGTTCTCTCGCACACGCACACGCACACTCATGCACATATGTGCGCACAAACACAGGCTCACCACAATCCTGATCCGGGAAAAGAAAAACACTGTGGCTGATTAAGCAATCGGCTCCTTCCTGTTTGAACTGAGGCAGATGTTTTACTCCGGGTTCTGAGTAAACCCCCCTTGCCACCCCCCGCCAAAACACTGAAGAAAGCCAGTGGAATTCCTGGCATGAGTTGAGAAATGTTTTCCTGGACCCCTTCCAAGCTGGAGACCCTCTCCCATGGTTTACCTGCCTTCAGCGCCAACAAGAACAAACCTGACCCCCCCCCCCCCCCCTTTTGCCTGTGCACGCATGTGTGCAAGACAGTCCCTTCATTTTCCCTCTCTGCAGATGAAGCAGCTTTTCCCAGCGCCATCTGGAAACAGAGGATTTCTGCAGAGCGCATGGAGCCCCTCCAATGAGTTCTACTGACTTCCTACAGAAGAAACATCGCCTCGACGCTTACTCCCGGGGGTTGCTACTCAGCCCAAGCCCCTGACAGAACCACTGGCTTTGAGAAACTATTTCTCTTCTGCAGAACAATGTTCTTTACACTCCAGATTCAAAGACGTAGGTACTTTTGCAAAAAGAACCAGAGAACAGTTAATGACCCTAACTTGGGTTTATCTAATGCTCATATAATGCTTGCTTTGACATACAAAACCACCACTTTCCATTAAGCTCTGGAGAGAATCACCCGATTTGAGGAAACCTTCCTGTCCGAGCTTGCAACCTGCCTTTCTTTTCCACCATCTCCCTGTAGTTTTAGGGAACTTACAGCTCTGGTCTTCATTATAAAACACTGACTGGGCTTACTTTTTTGCACAGGAATTCATCCTTTAAAATTGTTCTCCACTGTCTAGACAAAATCCCCTTGACGTTCATGAAAGATTTCCCTTCTGGCATCTTGTCTTGGAAAAGCCACATAGGTATAAACTTACGAGCCTGGTGGGACCACATTTGGGTACCTTCAGTAAATATCCAGGACATGGTAGAGGAGGAAATGGGTCTACGTCTGAGTGGGAAAGGGACAGGAGGGATTGAGTAAGTGTTCTGGGCACACACCGGTTTAGCCTACATTGGTCAACCGCTTCCTTCCTCCTGCCCAAGCATAAATAGGCTGGGATCCCGCTCAAAGCTCCGGTCGCTGTCCAGCGGTCCACCAGCGCTTAGGTTCCATGATTTCAAACGTTTAGCCATATATTCCTATGATGACTTCTTCCCCGTCCGTTCATTCAACCAGAACAACTCAGGATAAAAGGTATCCTCGCACAATCTACAACGATGAAACAGCAGATTCACAGTTCACAGTTAAGCAATAGGAATCTTTCAAACAAAATGACTGGGAAAATGAATTGAATTCTCCTTTTACGTTATTACATATCAGTCCCATACAAACAATGCTTACAAAAAAATCTAATATTGCCTTAATCTGATCTACTTTTGCCATGGCAGACTATTCAACAGTGGTTCTGCACATGCTAAGACTGGCTGAATCCGACGGCATGACGAAGTGCAATGGAAGGGGAAAAAACTAAAGAATGTCAATATGTAAAACTAAAAGCAACCGAAATGCTTTAAAAAATATATAATAAAACTTAAAACATATATATATATTTTTATATATTCAAATGTACAGTAACCCAAACATCCGCTATACATACATTGTTTATTCCCTGTGACAAAGAGCGTAACTAAACTGCTAATGCGAAGAAATGCAACTCCCAATACCATTTTATCAAATGTTTAACCAGCTCACCTTGAAAGTTTCATACATTAATCTAATGGTGGCGTGGTAAAATGTTCAGGAATCTCCCCGGATACAGTTAGAAAACAGAATCTAGAGAAACTCTTCTAGAGAAATGTTAAGTGACTAAACTCTTGGTTAAAAGGTTAGTGACATTGTAGATAATTTATTAGCTCTGGTGAAGTCAAAACGTTTCTTTACAACATACCCATGTCTCTGGATGCGCCACATGTACAGCTTTCCATGTTTTTAACTTAGCACAGAGGAAAATGGACAGGCGGTGGACCTTGACACACGCGGACAGATGGATGGACAGGCAAACACACAGTAGAAAAACAATGGTTTAATTCCTAGTATTCTGGCCCACTTTGTGTTGCAGTAACCCTAGTGGACGTCCACCAGGCTCCTGCACACATTACTACAATCTCATTAATGTCTGAAAAGAGGGTGGGACGGGGGGGGGGGTTCGTTACACCTGGAAATTGCTTAAGTGGTGAAAGTAAGCATGTAT